>JANZLF010000004.1:34320618-34338245 GCA_026546835.1 Erythroxylum foetidum
AAGGGACATTATTGTCATGAAGAGTTCTAATCAAATTGCAAGATAGGATCATCTATGTTCTGTGCACAAAAGTAATCTTTTTGCCCCAATAGTTAACGGGGATTACAGAAATTACTGATGTTTGCACTTGTGGGGTTCACAGACCAAGGTGGAAGTAGGAGATCAACCTGATGCTAACTAGAATGTGATAGAGAGCAAATCCTGAATGTATGATTAGAAACATGGCTTGTTAGTCATGCAAACATGGCTGGTTAAATTTTGTTTTGTGAATAGTACTTACCTAGCATAATAAAGTTGCAATGCTTATCATTTCATCAATAGTAAGCCAAAACAGGGTTTTAATCAAGCAGGTGAAAACTGGATATGCTCGATATATTGTTTATCTTTTTTAGTTTCATTTGACCCCTGAATGGCAAATTAAAAGTAATTCGGTTGTTTGTCTTCTTTTATTGTCATAGCTCTATGATTTGCATTGGTTGTTTGACCTCTTGATCAATGCTCACTTGTTCATTGCTACCTGCTTCTATTGTTTGTTTCACTGGTATTATTTGCTTGTCAGTTGTTTGGGAAGAGCATGTGTGGTCCTTGCTTTTACCCCAAACTACAAGATAGAGGCCTGCAACTATGACAATGGCACCAATCATCCTGTAAAATTTAGAGTAGTGTCAGTTCTTCTTGCTGTGTAAACAAATGTATCATTGTGGTGTTCCTGAGAATTGTACTATTACCTTCCCAAGTACATTTGCTCTTTTAAAATGGTTGAGCTCATGACTGCCACAATGACCATGCATAGGGGACTGAAAGCTGTAACAAATACAGGGCCTCTATCCTTCATTATTATCCCCTGAATGTAGTAAGTTAGTCCTGAGCAGAAAACGCCCTGCACAGATGCATTTTGAAATATTAGTCAGTGGTACACTTATTTTTTTTATTTATGGAGTTGAAGGAACGGTTGTACCGAAAATAGATAGACAAGGCCTTCAATGTCTCGACTCTGGTCATAGAATTTGTTGTAAAGCATAGGGCTACAAGTACATCGAACTTAGCTACTAGCTATTTCTTTTGGACAATATTTTGGGGGTATTTAATTGCTTATGTGCATACAGATTGAAATTACTTAAAACCTTTGCTTGCATGGTTACGAACAAATTCATTCACTTGGAAAAAGTTGTGACAACATGTCGTATGATAAGTTTGCTACAGATATTTAGTTGGCATTCTTACACTGTAGACAGCTGCAAGTAGTTTGGTATCCCAATGTAGAGCCCATACGGTAGCATTTCCTCTTTCCATTATCAATGCCACTATTGCGCCTTCAATTGTTCCAAAGAGGCATATCCATGCTGTAAGAGATAGCTCAACAGGGTATGTTTTTAGTGTTATTGCCTGTGAAGTGATGAACCAAAGCGGAATCAATCTATAGTTCTCACAATTTATCTGCAAACTTTGTGTATGATTTTCTCAATTAGTCACTTACTTGCAAAATCATGAAAGATGCCCAGCTAAAGGCCCCAGTGGTGATCATTAATGTGCCTTTAATAGAGTTATGAAGATTTATCCCTCCAGTACTTCCTTCAGCAAAGGCCTTTCCTCTAGTCCAGAACAAATCAATAAGTGGACCTCTTATTAGTGTCATGATCATGGCCCCTGCAACTGTTGCTACAGTTCCAACCACTTTAGCTTGGCTGTGGATAGATCTAAGGGTCACTTTCTCAAGCCTGGGTAGAGAGAGTAACTTTGTCAGATATAAGAATAGTTTCATTTTAAGATTATTGCTTTCAGGAGTTTTATGAATCAAATCCTGATTAAACTTTTGTTTATGTATGGTATGTTACCTGACAATGCAAGCCATTACGAAGGTAATGGCAGGAAGAATATTGATTACAGCAGCTGCAAACGTTGCTGTTGTGTACTTCATTCCCAAGAAGTATAAATTTTGATCAATAACTGGTCTGTGCAGGGAAAGAGTTTATCATTTCAGAAACCATGATTATGTTGAATGAAGAAGAAAATATTTGCATCATAATTTGGAAAATTACTCTAGTAAACCGAGCAGCAATATCTTGATGAAGGTTGAGCGTGTCATCTTTGGCCTTACTTTCCTGTTAAGAAGCATAAGTGTAAATGTTATTCATCATATGCCATTGTAGGTACTGAGTTTGGTGTGCATATAGTAGGGAGAGATAGAGACCTGTCAAGAATTACTGCAAAAGGGCCGATGACAATAGTGGCAACAGCATGACGATAGACTACAAACACATAATTGCTCATACCCTGATTTAATGCAGCTTTGGACAGGACATCCATTCCTGCAAGACCAACTTGCATGAATATAACTCCAATGAATGGTTTTGCTCTCTCGAAACTCTCAGTTAAATTCTTCATCTTTCAGGTTCTCACTTCAGTCAGATTCTTATAACAAAAGCTGATGTGAATATAAATTGGCAGCTGAATTTTGTCCTTATATAGAGGCCATAGCACTAGGGGTGTGTTCTATTCATACATTCAGAAAAGGACCTTTGGACCAGTTGAAAGAGTCAAATTAAGAAGCTTTAAGACAACTGTGCATGAAAATTACTAGCATTGAAAACATTCGCATTATTATGAAGACCATTGTTCTAGCGTTTTGCTTCTCTAATTATTTGAAAAAAGTGATCCTTCTGCTTTTCAGGCTTGAAGTTTGCAGAAAGGAGTTTGCAGTAAGTGCTTAATCAATCACCCACATTATTTTCTTTCAACCTATGGACTACATGTATGTGCTTAATAACATGTAGTTTTCTAAGCGAGGAAAGTGACAGCACCTTAATGGCTGATCACTTTATTAAACTAAATTATTTAACTAGATAGGTTTAACTGATAGGCACAAGAATGAAATGCATCTTTACGTGTCTAAGGAAAATGCTATTGGAATCACGTCTCACTGATGTCAACCTTTTTTGTTAAGTAATTTTCTGAAAAAGATCAGTCCACGGTCAAGAATCAGTGGGAAACAAGATCGCATTCATCTTGCTTTAAAGCCCTCAAGATCTGTTTCTTTTATGCTTTACCTGTTCTTTTATTAGTGTGCACTATCATCCACCTCCTTTCTCAGACTCCATCATCTCACTGTTTCTATAATGTCTGATTGCGGACCCAATCAACGTGGAAAACAGTTACTTATGTTTATGTAGATGCTACTTGCTTCTATAATGTTTGATTCCTGAGTCCTGACCCACCTTACGTGGAAACAATTACTTGGTGGGTTTGGTTGGGTGATGATAATATGGTGTAGAAGCCACTCAAACCTTTGGTACTAACATAGAGGTGAGTGCAAGTGAATTACAGACATAGGCAATCAACGAATAAGAACTGTCAATGTCAAGGGTTTGATTCGGTGTAGTGTTTCAGGAGTATTGAGAAATGAGTGAAATTGCTTGAAATGCTCCACTGATGAAAGAATTTGGAATCTGTTGTCTTTTAGGTGGGATTAGTAAGTTAATACAACCAGAAAATTACAAATTACTGGAGAATAATAACAATTCATTGGATCACAGAACATCCTTAATGACGTTAAAGATAAGAACAGGTCGCTGGGATTGGTTTAAGGTAGCAGAAAAGCTTAGCCTTCTCTTAATACCTTGCTTTTCTTTGAATCTGCTTCATACTCTTCCAAAAGTAACTGTGGCTTTCATTTGCTTTTAATGATACGATTGGGATATCTAAAAAAGCTTCTTGTGACACGCTATATTCAAATGAAGGAAGTCGTCAAGACAGGTTAGTATGCTATCTTAAGAGTACTTTTGGATTTGTAAATTTGTTCCATGTTCCAATACAATTTGAAATCACTGGCGTAATTACTTTTGTCTGAGCATAAATCTTATATGCGCTTCTATCCACCTTTATATGGGTAGATGATTAATAATGGTAATTGAAAGAATTGATATGAAGGATATTTCCCCAGTTATTAAGCCAAACTCTTCAGGTCTTCCAGTCATTTTCTTTACATATGAAGTGGGTGAGAGCTCATATCCTCAAAAATGTTGGGAGTAAAGAGAATAGGTACAAAATCTCCAGCCCCACCTCAAAAAGAACTCGGAATCTGCTTGTCTTTAGGTGTTAATAGTGCAACTATAGAACACAACCAATAATAAATTAATGTTGAAGCACAGAGCAGCTAATTGATGTTGAACAGGAGAATATGTTGTTAGAATGGTGCAAGGTTAGTGTAGAAGCCCTTTCATGGAAGTTTAAGCTAGGAACAATTAGAAACCCCCATATAATACAGAAAGGATTACAGAGTTATTCATTGATCTCTGTAGTATCTTAATGGGGCTATGAATAAATTATCCCTTGCCCTTCTTTTGTATGTTTAAAAGTGATTTAATTCATTAAAGTAGGTGAAATAATTGTACCTTTTGAAATATGAAAGTGCAGCATCTTTTACATATAATCTTACAAGAGTGGTGCAACAAGTTTAAGTAATTGCTCTAGTAAAGTGAGACAACTCATGTGAAATATAAAAATACACCTTTAAATTCCTAATAGTAAAGCAATAAGTTTAGAGATGTGAGGCAATTGTGTTTTATAAGTGAAATAACTCTCTAAATACAACAGACAGCTTACTTTGAAAGAGCTTTTAAAAAATACATGGAATTATAAATATAAATATTCATGTATCTACAATGTCAATATTAAATAATTAATAAAATATTCAATCAAAAAGTTTAATTAAATATATGCAAAATGTTAATATAAAATATATACTTTAAATATTCGTAAAAAACGTTGACTTAACATTTAGTCAAACATCATACAAAACACAAACTTAAAATATTCAAACTATAGAATAATGCTTAATATAGAAGATTCAAATTAATAAGAATTCGATATGTAATAACATGAACTAAAACAAGGTAATCCAATCCAACTTTCTTGCTTTTGTCATCTTTATAAAAATATTTCTATAAAGTGGAGAATTATGTAAAGCTTCCATAGCTTTTCCATATTGCATACTCTCAACATCTAATTCAGGTAAGGGATTCAGACGTTCCATCGTTATGTTAGACTCTTTTTTATTTGATGAAACTCCAGATCTGTTCTTTGCAATGTATGATGTTTCACTATGTTTTTTCTCAACTAAATCATTCTTCTTTTTTTATTGTTCACCAATTATAACTAAGATCTCTTTTACAATGTTTGAATATGTCTTCTTTGCCTTCTTATTATTAGGATATATCTTTTTCTTAAATGGATAACTTATAACTTGATCTCTTTTTTCATTATATGAGCAAACTTCATCAATATCAATTCTATGCTCCTCTTTTGTACTATGCGATCGACATTTAATTAAGAGATGTGCATGTAAAACACTTGCAATATTAGATCCAAATATATGACAAGTCTAAAATTTCCTTACATCCTTTTCTTTTTTTGAATATGTGAGTCATTTTATGCACCTATAATGATGAAAAGGAAACATAAGAACAAATATTATATGATATGATATATTAATGAAACAAAGACATATTTTACCTTAAATAGGTTTTTCTAATATTCATTTGTAGCATTAACTTTACCGGTAAAAGTGTTGTAATTGATTCTTGTTTTTTTAAATAAGTTCCTAAAATTTTTCAATCTAGGTTTTAATTTATTATACTTATTCTTTAATTGAATATCAGTATACTATTTATTAAATTTTGTTTGAAGATCTACCTTAATATTCTTCCAACCAAATTTGAGAAAAGTAGTAGTCTTTCGATTTCCCTTCTTTATTTCTTCAACCATCGATGAGACTAAATACATCTCTATGTTATTAATCGATACCCCTTCTTTTTCATTTATTTCCACTTAATCATTGGAATTGTTCATATTATTCAAAGCTTCTATCATTAAATGCAATTACATATAAGTGGCATCAATCACAACAATTTTTACGAACTATTAAATGTTAAATATGGTTCAAAATAATCGTGAGCTAGTCATAGTTTAATATAAATGCATATAAGTGCATGGAAATGATACAACTTAATTTAATTTCTCACTTCAACTCTTCTATCATTTTCACGCACTTATATGTAGTTATATTAGACTATGGTTATCTTATGATTCTTTTGAGCCATGTTTAGCGTTTAATATCTTGTAAAAATTATTGTGATTGATGTCACTTATATGTAATTGCATTTAGTGATGGAAGCTTTGAACAATATGAACAATTTCAAAGATTGTGTAGAAATAAATAAAAAATATGGGGTATGAAATGATACTATAAAGATATATTTAATCTCATTGATAGTTGACGAAGAGAAGAAGTGAAATCGAAAGACTATTAATTGTTTTTCAAATCTGGTTGGAAGAATATTAAGGTAAGTCTTTAAACAAAATTCAAGCGACAGAATACTAATGTTCAATTAAAAAATAAGCATAATAGATTAAGCATTAGAATTTTAAAAACTTACTACCGATGAAATTAATGCTACAAATGAATGTTGGGAAAACCTATTAAAGAAAAAAATATCTTTGTTTTATCAATATATCATATTATATAATATGTGTTCTTATGTTTCCTTTTCATCATTATAGGTGCATAAAATAGCTCACAAATTCAAAAAAAATGTAAGAAGTTTTCAGACTTGTGTCATATTTTTGGGATACTATTGTAACTAGTTTCCGTGTACATCCATCAATTAAATCTCCATCAAATAGTACAAAAGAGGAACATAGAATTAATATTGATAAAAATTACTCGTATAATGAAAAAGGAGATTGAGTTATAAGTTCTTTATCTAAGAGAGAAATCTACTGGAATAAGAAGATAAAGAAGACACATTTTAACATTATAGAAGCCATCCATTGCAGAGAATAGAATTGGAGTTTCATCAATTAAGCAAGAGTCTAACATAATAATGAAATGTCTAAATTCTTTAGATGAATTGGGTGTTTAGGATATGCAATATGAAAAAGTTGTGAAGGTTTTACATGATTCTTCACTTTATAAGGATATTTTTACGAAGACAACTGATGCAAGGAAGCCTAGTTGAATTATATCGCTTTAGTTATATTTTTCATGTTATTGCATATCAAAATTTTATTAGTTTGACACTTTTATATTAAGCATATTCCATAATTTGAATATTGTAAGTTTGTGTTTTGACTGAATGTTAAGTCTATTTTGTACTAATATTTTAAGTTTATATTTTGTATGAATGTTTTGTCTATATGTGATTAAACCTTTTATTAAATGTTTTATTAATTATTTAATGTTGGCATTGTAAATATATGGATTTCTTATCAGATTTTGGTAATGAACTGATTATGGTAATTATTTTTCTTGAACTGGGAAAGAGAATAAATATTTTCATTTACAAAAGCAATCATGTAAAACTTTTACTCTATCAGGTAATGATTAGATATTAGAGCTTTTGAATGGGAATCTTACGAGGATTTATAAAAATTTAAAAATGAGCAAGATAATGTTCTTAAGCTTATGTGATGAGTTGAAGAGTTTTGGAGGCTTAAAAGGAACAAGTCATTTGATTGTGGAGGAACAAGTAGCAATTTTCTTGATGACTATAGAGTATGGTGAGATAACTAGAGTTAATGCAAAATGTTTTCAACATTCGACCTCAACAATTTCGAAGTACTTTCGCAAAATCTTATAGGCAATTAATCGTCTTGCAAAAAGAGTCATTACTTTACCAAGTACATTCATATATTTAATTAATATTTTAATTATATTTTTATGATTAATAATTATTTTAATTTTTTAGGATTGCTTAAGACCAATAAATGGTATACATGTTGATGCACATGTTCTGACTGATTAAAAAATATCATACAGCAGTATAAGAATTGATCTATTATGTGTTGCTATTCATTTGACATGTGTTTTATATCTGAATTGCTGGATGGGAAGGTACTATAAATGACTCTAGAGTTCTTTTAGAAATAATGATAAATCCAATGAATCAATTTCCTATGTCTCCACATGATATTATATTATTCTAAATAAACATAATAATTATGATTAATTTTAATATCATTTTGTTAATATTATGTTCTTTATATGTTAGGGAAGTTTTATTTGATTGCTTTAGGCTGCACCAATATGTCTGGATTTCTTTCACCATACCAAAGTGAGATATATCATCTACAAGATTATAAAGAAAGACCTCTTGTTTACATGAATTGTTTAATTATAAGCATTCTTCATTAAGAAATATTATTGAAAGATATTTTGACGTTTTGAAAGTAAGATTCTCTACTCGTTCAAATATGTTGAGTTATGATATAAAGAAATAAATATACATCATTATTGTTTACTGTGTTATATAGAATTATATTAGAATGTATAGACAAAATGATGAATTATTTGACAACTATGATGATAATGGAAAACAAATTAAAAAAGTGAAAATGAAGATACAAGTTCTCACGCGAAATATAATTTCACTCCGGTATAACTTTGAAGTATGTTTTAAAAATAAGATATTAGACAAATATGGAATGATTATATTAGTTTTAATTAATTTATGTTTCTTTTTAAAAATAATAGTACTATTATGTATTGAAGAATTATAATATGATGGATTTTTTTATTGATTAGAATAACTTAATGTAATTTTCTAGTTTATAGAATTTTATTATATACAATTAGTGTTCAAATTTCTTTAATTATATAAATATGCATATATTTATTTCTAACCATAATGAGAAATAATTAATTTAAAAACATAATATATTATATTAAAAGTAATTATCATAAGAGTATATTAGAAACAGGATGATAAATTCAAACATATTTTGTCTTTAATTTTTTTATTATAAATCTCAACTAAACAAGTTTTTAATTTTAGTTTATATTAGAAATCTCAATCAACAAGTTTTTATTGTTTAATAAAAATAGAAAATAAAATTAAAAATCATTAAAAAAAAGTAAAACTAACCGACTCCTAAGTTTTTGTAAAATTGTTGTGATTTTCTTAATTTTAAAAACAAAAAATGGCAACAATAGTCGACCAATAATGCTGTACGGGCTGTTTCTTTTTTTTTTTAATGAAAACAAAAAAAAAAAGAGAAAAAACAGAATCAAACAACCCTAAGCTGCTTAGTTACGGTGTATTAAAAGAAGAAAGCAGTGTACTTGGCGTATTTGTAAATGTGTGTACTTCGTAATCAAGTTTTCTTTTTCCCTCTCCAAGGGAAATTGATAAGAGCATCTAGCTCTAAATAGGTTTTCTTAATTACAAATTACTAATTACATTATGATCATGAATTAATTTTAATTAAAAAGTATAGATGTAATTACGACATATTACAATAGAATACCAATTTGAATTGTAATTATAATATTATAATTGTGATATGTAATTTAAGACATTTCAAATATCTTTTTTATATCAAAATGTTATTAGGGTTGGTAATATTGGCTCGATCGGATATGACGTAATATGTTCTAAATTTTAGTCAATTTGAGTAATTTTTGTCATTGAAAAAATATAATTTGATATAATTGATTAAAATAATATCGTTTTAGTATATGCATTTAAAATTTTATTTATTAAAATAATATTATTTAATTAATTATATCAAAAGGATACTATTTTGATACACTCCAAACTAAAACTTGAATTTAACTGAGTTTTACACTCGTTATATATTTTGTTCTAGATTTTAGTTTTGTAGAAAAATCTTTCTCTTATGTTTCAATTAAAAACAATGGCGAACATATGTAACATAGATATCAGACGTAAATTAATCAATTGTTACTAATGCAGTAATTTAATACAACTTTCAAACCTAACTTGAACTAATTAACTTAGATTTAAATTAATAATTTGAAACAATTATAATATATTACTAGTTTGATTTAGCTTTAGTTATTTCAATTTAAGTTTAAAAGTTGAGTTAAATCGTTACGTAAACAATATTTGACTAGTCTATATCTTTGATAATATTGTGTGTACTTTGTTGTTATTTTTTAACTGAAGTCTAGGGGAAGGAGTTTGTCTAAGAATAAAAGACTAAAATTTTTAAAAATTTTAAATATCAATAAATACGAGTCATTCAACTCAAATTTATTAATTCATTAGCCAATGATTAAAAAATAATCAATTTGACTAACGTCTAACTCTTCTATTTAAATTTTAACTTTTTTGTTCAACTTATTTTAATAACTTTTATTGTTAAAATCATAAATTAATAATTTTTTATAAATAAAAATAAATCAATTAAAATATTTTTAATTAGATTTCAAATTTTTTAACGAATAATTTCTTTCAATCATATTTTTTAAAATTTATGTAATCTTTAACTAATTTTATAATTATCAAAAATCAATCAAACTTTTCAAACTTTAAACTTTTATATCATAACTATGACCCTTAATTTTGATGGGATTTATTAAAATTTTCATAACTTGTACGTGTGAACTCTGACATACGGTGCTCCATTCAATGCTATTTGAACCATATTCCCATAGAATGTCAATAAGTCAACAACTCATCTGCATAACAAAATTAATAACTTTTTAATTGATCAATTTTCATAAATTAATAACTTTTTATAAACAAAAAAAATTAATTAAAATATTTTTAATTAGATTTCAATTTTTTTACGAACAATTTCTTTTAATCATATTTTAAATTTTTTAAATTTATTTAATCTTTATCTACTTTGATGGCTATTAAAAATCGATCAAACTTTTCAAAGTTTAAACTTTGATATCATAAATATGACCCTTAACTTTGTTGGGATTCATTAAAATTTTCATAGCTTGTACGTGTGAACTCTGACATACCGTGTTCCATTCAACGCTATTTGAAGTTTGAACTATAGTCCCATATAATGTCAACAAGTCAACAACACATCTGCATCACATAAATAACAAGCCAAGACAAATATTTATATTCATTTAAAAGAGTTCGTGTTCACCTCTTATTTAATTGTTTAGATTTTATTAAAATGATACTTCATTTATTAATTTCAATTTTATAAATTATACTTAATTTTGTATACAGTATTATAAGAAATTACGTTATGTATAATATTTTTTAATAAATAATTACCTATCTTATTTGTATTTTATATAATTATAAAAAATTTAAAAAGATACACGTTACATAGAATTTAAAATCCAACCAAAGTCATTAAAGAAGTGTTTGGTTGATGGGCTTGAAAAGAGATTAATAAGTAAAGAATTAAAAATAATTGATTGATTATTGATTGTCATTATAGAAACTGTAATTTGATATCTCACTTTTTAAGAATCCTCCGTACCCTCTATTTAGTAGAGAAATGAAACACATTCTTTAATAGTGATTATTTTAAAAAATATTTTTAATATTAATTAATTAATTAAAATATAATTCATTCATTAATTACAATATTATTATTAATTACATTACATTATATTATAGTTAATTAAAATATAATTAATTAATTAATGTATAACTATTTAAAATATAATTATTTATTAATTAAAATATTATAATTAATTAATTATAAATAATTAATTAAAATATTATTATTATTTAATTAATCACAATATAATAATTTTTATTTCTTAATTTTTTATAAATTAAATCATTCCTTCTTCTTAATTAGCTATCATAATTATAATAACAATATTCATTTCCATTCTCCACTATATTTATTCTCCTTATTATCATAATTCTCCCGTACAAACCAACTTTCTCGCAAAATTTTATATGCAGTGTTTAAAGATGACGGAGAAGTGAGTGAGAATCCTACGAAAAGATTTTGGAATCTGCTGTTCTTTTACGTAGGATTAGTAAATTAATACATTTTAAAAACTAACAAGCATCCAAAATGACGACAAAGTTAAAGAAAGCACAAAAGCTTAACCTTTTCACGATATACTTTAACATGCCTATTTCTCTATGATTTTTCTTCTTTGATGTGTTCCCTTTTCTTTTAAAAGGCACAGTGTGAAATTGGTCAGAGCTTAAAGATGCTATAAATAAAGAAATCGACTAAATCCTATCTTGTGAACGTTACTCATCAGCTAGATCAGAAAAAGAAAGACACCACAGAGCAGTATAAAAGAAATGTTCACAAAAAGGGGCATGCATAGTGGAGTATCTCACAGATGAAAGCAAGGGTGCATTAGAAATCAGTGTTTCAAGCATCAAGAATAGATTAGGGAGCTGATCTAATAAAAATTTTTAATTCCTCAGGATACGAAGGACTTGACATTCACACAAAATGTGCGGAGGTTGTAAAAATAATGATATGCAGAAAAATACAAGTACCAATCGCTTAGTTCTCGCAAAATTAGTATTTCACCACATGACCTGGAACGCAGCCTTGTGCATGCATCTTTAACATGGCCTCTAACCACAGCAAGCTGATTTTTGTGCTGCTTGGCTAGCTGTCCCTGCCTGGTCTGGTTGATTAATTTTGATCGTTTGAGGCTGCATGATCCAAAGATAGAATGATTCCATGATTTGAGAAGAGAATAAGTAAAAACGAGTGAAAATGTAAAAGAAAAGAAGAGGCTTAACGGATATGTGTTAGAAAGTATTAAACTACATGCAGCTCAAAAGAATGCTAATACTTGACATTTGGGCTCAAGTTGTAAACAGAAACAGCCAATGAAGTTATATAAATCTTTCTGACAGAACATGTGCAGTGAATTGGTACCTCTGCCTTCGAGTCAGTATCCGCAAGTCTTTGCTTGATATCCCTAGCGATCGAAAAGAAAACCTCCTCCACGTTCAAATTAGTTTTTGCACTCTGCAATCAACAGAGACTTCAGCACATAGGATCAACTAGCACCGGAAGTAATTAAGTATTAGAAACAAATTCTACTTACAGTCTCAAAGAACTTGATCCCATATTCATCGGCAAGAGCTTGGCCCTTTGAGGTTGGAACAGCCTAAACACATATCATATCAACTTCATATCAGTGATAAAACAACAACGGACAGAAACACGTGCACAACCAAGAGAAAGGGAGAGAGATAGCTGACCCTTTTGCTTTCATCCATGTCTGCTTTGTTACCCACTAAAATCTTGTTGACATTGTCAGAAGCATGCTGTTCAATGTTACGGATCCAATTCCTAATGTCTAATAATATAAAAGTAAATTAGATTGAAGAGACTGAAAAGTGAAGAAAGAAAAGAATATTTGAGCCAAGATTTCAATCATTCTAAAGAACGATAATTCATGATGATGTCAACAAGTAAATGAATCTCAACATAAAATAAATAATGATCACAGAAATTTTTTTCTTTTTGAAACAATGATCACAGATATTGTATCAAGAAAATGTTTAAAGATCAGGGAAAACAAAACCTCAAAATAATAAAGACCAGTAGGTTATTACTATTAAAAGAAGACTCATCTGTGACATCATACACAAGCAAAATGCCCATGGCTCCACGATAATAAGCTGCAGCAGAGTAGAATACAGAAGAAACATTAGAAAATACAATACAAGTTAGATGAAAGGCAGATGAGGGAAAAGTAAAGCTCTGGACAGTCAGATTAGTAAAACTTTCTACAGTGAGGTGACACAAATTTGCTTCAGCAAAGAGTAGATGCACATGTTTCTAGTTACAAGGCTTCAATATGTTCATATAAGGATGAATACTTGATGACGTAAGAGATGAAATAAGTGCAAACCAATGAAGATTTTGCCAAAGCCAGTATTATTGCATCAAGAAAAAGGAAAGTAATGTGCAATTAATAGATGGTCAAACACGTTATCTCATTAAATGTACCTAGAGATGGTAATCTAAGCCTGGCTCGAATGGCCTGACCCTGCTCCAAAACAACACTGTTTTGAGCAGCCCAAGCAGGCTCAGGCCCAGGCTTCGGCTGAGCAGCTTGAGCCTGACCATTATTTGGGCCGGGCTCAGGCTGTCTTAGGGTTAAAGTGACTTTCATCGATAGTAAAAGATTCGATGCACTTGGCATGTCATCCAGAACACACTGAACCTGCAAATATGACCAGATATTCCTAATATATATCCCAATAAACAGACTATGCCCCCAAGTACTAAGACATTAGAGATAATTACACTGGAAACAATATCTTCTGGCCAAAATTTGTAAAATAAATTCCACATGTAACCGAAATTGTTTTCAATAAAGCAAAATTCTAAACCAGGATGTCAATAGGTGAGTTCAGTCTTCACATCTTCATTTATCTAACCTGAACTAAATGCTGTGAATGGAAGCAAACAAATTGATTCAGAGTACAGCCAAAACAAGACCTTACATAATTTACCCCAATTGAGTTAAAAACATATACAGGGACAGAAAGCAACTAATAATATTTGTTTTTCCACTACAATTTTTCTCTTTTTGCCGTTATATGCAACTACAAGGGGATAGATATTTTCCCAGACAATTCAAACATGCAGCACAAATAGTAATCAATATCACAAAGAAGTAAGCATGAATAGAGAATGAAACTAACCAGTAGTAATTGTTCGAAAACGCTCTTGACCAGCAGTATCCCAGATTTGCAATTTGATTCTCTTTCCATCAAGCTCAATTGTCCTTATCTTAAAGTCAATGCTGGAAGAAAGTTAAACCTTTCGATATCAGAGTGTTATTGTAGATAAAACAAAACACAAGTCTGTTATCTATCACTATCCCAAAAATTCCTACCCAATGGTTGTGATGAAACTAGTGGTGAAGGAGCCATCTGAGAAGCGCAGCAGAAGACAACTCTTACCCACACCTGCCATCATCGACCAAAAGCAACAAATAAAACATTGGTGTCGATGATATGCTCAATCACAAAATCTCTAAACATTACATACGAGTCAAAATTTCATCTTTAATATACACAATCAAAGCCTAACCGCACAGTACTGCATGTAACCCATTGGCATTGGATAGCCACTCCAGTATCAATCAGCATCCATTATTCTATTCTCTTTCTGATCCTGACTCTAACATGCAGTAATCTGAATCAATTTCCTTGAAAGTAATTTATAAATCATGGAGTCTCTGTGATAGCATATTTCTTTTAGTGCTACTTTAAATATATTCCCCAAAAATGAAAATATATCAGGCAATCCCTCAGCTGCATGACAATAATAAATTGCGACATTGATTCAAAAATTGCCACAAAAACCCTGAAACGCCGCCAAACTCTTCAAAAGTCAACCATTCCCAAATGTAAGTCGCATTCACAACTCTTAAGCCAAGATCCAGCACAAACAAACACATCTAAGCCAATATCCACACGATCGAAACAGTTCATCAACAACAAAACAAAATGGAAACGATGAGATCGCATTCAAACACGAAAAAATCACACAACGAAACCGTACCGCTATCGCCGATCAGGAGAAGCTTTATGAGGTAATCGTAATCAGCGCGAGCTCTCGCTGGTGGAGCAGCCATCTAGAAGATTCACTGTGTGAAATTTTGAAAAACAAAAGAGAGAAATATATTCAAATTTAGGAAGAAAATACTAAAATCGAAAATGAATCAACTGTAGAAGAAGGAAATTACCAGATCGGGAAGAGAGAGTGAGATCTAAGTTCAAAGATTGTTGATGATGATGTTATCGCACCGGCCGTTGAAGATATATTCGGAAAGTTTTTTCAAAAAGGAAGAAAGAAATTTCCGAGCAGCTCATCTTCACATACATATAAGTTATGGGATTCCGGTTCTCACCGTTGGATCTTCCACTTCGTCTAGATCTGTGTCACTTCGTTTCATCTTTTTTTCTTAGCATACGACACCGTTATGAGAGGATTTGACAACTGAAAAAGTTATACGGTGCCGTTTCAGGTGAATTGCTTTTACTATGTTGAGATTTATAGTAAGACAATGATTAAATAATCATTACAAATATTTAAAAAACAAACAAATTCGAAAAAAGAAAATATAATAATTATTTGAATTGAATTTATTAATAAACATATCTTTTTTTGGATAACTATTCGAATATATTAAAATAAAGCTGCATCACATATTAAAGTGTTAATCAAAAACTCAGGTGATATGTACCAATTAAACCTATTAAAAAATTAGTAGCTGAATTTAGATAATAAATGAGCTACTGTGTTTACATGTCTTGAGATTCAGTTAAATTGAAAGTCACTAGTTGTTAATTTGCACTCGTCTAATATTACTCTGATCTCATAAATATCGTGTCGTAATCTGTAAAATTATTGCACTAATTGAAGACAGTCAGTTTCAATCTCCACATATGTAAAGCCAGAATCTATCAATAAAATAATATATCTTTAATAAAGAATAAAACTTATTTTAAATTACTATTATTATTATTATTAGATCAAGTGTCAAACTATATGATCAATTATGTAACGGATGATCCCTTATTAAAATGCATTGTAATGTCGGACAGTTGATTGATACAGTAACGTTGACATAACCTTATCTTCTCCCCTTCACACTACGAAAAGTCATGCCAGATTTGACTTTTCAAAGGTAGCGGTGTATGAGTTCTCACTTTGTTCTGTTCAAAATGACAAATGTTCAGTTTTTAGATCTAGTAATCCAAACCTAAGGCCGGCTTAAGGTCCAGTCAATTTGTTAAGTTCGGTCCGACCGGACAAGTCTTACAATTCCTACTTGCGCATGCAGGAAGAAGTTTGCTGCTAGGAAGCTTTGGGTTTTAGAAAATGATAAGGCCCAAGAAGACCGAAGATGCCCACAAGATCGAGTATTGGTACAGAATATTACATATTTTCAATTTTTAATTTTTAATTTTCAATTTTACAATAATCATATTACATATAAATAAACAGCAGCAATAACAATAATCAGTAAAAACTTACTTAAAACGTTAGATCTGAGAAGTTATACTAATACGCAATCTTATCCTTAATTAATAAAGATGTTTTTAAATAACAATCATATTACATATAAATAAAGTACTAAATTGTATATTAAATCAATAATAGAAGGTTCTATTTTATTAATTTTGGTAATATTGTATTATACTTTAATAAATCAGTCTAATTTATTCGATAAGAAAACAACTTTTTCATTAGTCAAGAGTAAGGTTCCATATTATTGAACCATTTCAGATTCTACATTTTAGTGAAATTTTCTTTAAGTATTATTATTTTTGTAAATTAATTTATAAGAATACAGGTTTTTTTTTGGTTGTACATTGACATTTTAGAATAAAATGTTACTAGATCCGAGCTTAAGTTCATCCTATAATTATGAGTTTTTTATTTTAATAAAGTACTTTATAGTTTTTTGAGGAGGTTGTTAGGTTTGAATGAGTTGAAAAAATTGTAGCTAAAATTGTTATAAAGATTAAATTATACAAAAATTAAAAGAGAGTAATCATAAAACTTAAGCCCTTTGGTTGAGAGGATGAGGATGGAAGATGATGGAACGTAATACACTTCCATCATTTAGTTGAGGGTTTTATAATAAAATAGAATAGAATGAAATGGAAGCGGAATGTTTTATATTACGTTCTATTTCATCATAAACAGTGAAAATAAGAAACCTCCGATTCAGAGGGTTTAGGATAAAACGTAAATTAATAAATACATACTACCCAATATACCCTTAATATTTCTTCATAATACCAACTATGACTAAGTTATAATATTAATATATTAAATAGAATATAATAATATTTAATATAATAAATTTTATTAAATAATTAATAATAATA
>JANZLF010000004.1:34351170-34368493 GCA_026546835.1 Erythroxylum foetidum
AAATATATTATCTTATTATTTTATTAAAATTTGTTAAATTTTTAACTGAGAGAAAAATATTATTTTAAAAAATTTATTAATTTAGTGAATATTAATTTAAAGAGGTTCTACTTGAGTAGATAGATTTTATTAAGAGGATATTTTTAACCTTTAAAGGAAGAATCGAATTCTAATTCCAAACACTCCGTTAATGTTTATATTTTATATATTTTTGTTATTTTGAAAACAAACGCACGGGCACCAGATGAGGAATCACTCCTACTTCTGCATAAAACTGAACGCTGTTATCCCCAAACTATGAAATATCTTTTATATATTATAGTTACATACGCAACCCATTGAGCCATAAACCCTCTTCACTTCTCTGAAAACCCCTAAGAGCCCAAGCCTCGAACACCATGAGCTCCACCAACACCTCAAACTTCGACAATCTGCTCCTCCAAACCTTGATGGGTCGCCTCCAAATCCGCCCTCCGACCACCGCGAACAACTCCTTCCCCTCTCGATCCCTGGAGGATATCCTTTTCGACGCCGCGAACGATCTCTCAGAGGATTCCGACGACGAGAACTCCGACTCCAAAACCCAACTCTCCAAAGAGGAGTCCAAGCTTGAGAAGGAAATCATCCGGATTATTCTCTCCGGGAAGACCGATTCCTTGAAACCCAATTCGGGTCAGGCGGTGACGATTGGGGAACACCATATATGCGTTGGGTTTCATGAAGAGAAGGGGTCGGGTTATCGGGTTTGGGAGTGGCATGGGCATATAATGTTGTTTGATGAAGAAAACGGGTATACACCTGAGTATATATATGGGAATTACTTTGAGAGATTGGTGGGTAAGACTGATAACGTAGAGAAAGAAGAGGAAGAGGAAGAGGAAGATGAGGAGGAGAAGAAAGAAGAAGAAAAAGTTAAGAACTTAGGGTTGAGAGAGTTGATCGATGGTGGGGATTCTAGTGCTGGTGCTCGGATTCTTCATCGGAACATCAACGGTGCTTCAGCAAGGTGTGTTGAATTAACATTCACTTTGCTATGCTTTCTCTTTTTGGTCAATTGATTATTTAGTTTTCATTTCTACTGGGATGTGTTTTGAACATTATAAGAACATGACTTTGAGTTAATATCCTAATCAGTGGTAGAGAAGTTGAAGGAATCAGTTCATAAAATGCCCTTTATGTGTTGGTCCTTTTCAATCAAAGGAAAACACTTTTATGTTATTGGTAAGAAGTAAAGGTTGAGCAGCTTAATTAGATTTATGGCGAAGTTGAAGCTTGTATTATTAATAGTGTGGTCCAGATGTAGAAGTAAGATTTCAGTAAGATAGGAAATGAGAGTCTGGATTTCATGGTGTGTTTGCTAGTCATAATGATGATGTGGTTATTGAGATCATTGCGATTATAGGATATTGGTGGGAATTCACAATGGTTTTGGTCTCTGTGTTTGCGATTAGCACGGATTGCAGTGTATCCATAATTCTGAATATGGATTTTATGATTTTACAATCTGGTTTGAATGATATTGATCTGTTACATTTGAGTATGCAAGAGTTGTGCCCAGGTTGCTTTTATGGTGGTTACAAATGAAACATTTTTTGTGATTTGCTCATCAGATTTCGTACATGTTTCTGGTTTGACCATAGCTTACCCTTTATATTTGTAAAGAATTATCCACCATTCTACTTCACCTGAAATATTTGATAGTCAAATGTTCTCTTATGTTAGCACGTAGAATCTTGGGGCTCACTGGAAGTACAAAATGTACAGCTGCTGTAGGATTTCCCAAGTTTTTGCTTGACCAGAGTACTTTCTCCTTCTTTTGGCAGACTTCATCCGGACATTGTGCAAATATGATATGTTTTTAGGGATACTATTCACTGTTTTTCAAGGAAATATAAAACTATTAGTAGAATCATTCTGAATTCCTGATATGGCTTCCGAATTGTTTTGGTTTAAGTTAGAAAGTTTAGTCATCTTCTTGTGGAGTTAAGAGCATGATGTAACTGAGCAGTCTGATTGTGCATAGAGTATCACGTTTATGTGTCCATGTGGAACAGATTATGATTATTGAAGAAAGTCGGATTTTTAACGCGATACCAAAATGAATGCTCCTGTCTATCAAAGAAATAAATGCTTGGATTAACATCTTCCCTGTTGAGTTTCTTCTTTGTTCAATCTGCACTGTACCTGATAACAAACCTTGCAATGGTTCTGTAGAGGTTAAGTTTTTACTTCGTGAAATAGGTCACACTTAGTTTGCTATCATCATTTTTGCTGGACCGTCATTATTCTTTCCCTGTTAAAATTTTCAGGTTGGTTTGAGTTCATGCTTCAAGTGCAGTTCTCGGAAAGTTTGCAATGGAGCCTGCTCTCAGATTTCTGTAATTCCTGTTTTTTGCTTGGGAGATCAAGGCCTTGGATGCATACAAGTCGCTGATTTCTTTTCAGGGTCCTTGTTTAATCTTGTATTGTGTTCAGATGTTTCAACTTGAGAGAATTTATAGCATATACAAGAGTGCCAGTTTGTTTGACTTGATTGTTACTATTACTTTTGAGTACCAGTTCGTTGACTTGATAGAAAATTAAAATTAAATAAGAAATTAAAAACTTAAATAACTAAGAATTTGAAAACAAAAATTTTAAATTAAATTGAAAACAAATAGGTGAAATTAAAATGGATATATTATTTTGGGGCTCAATTGAGAATTTTAACAAGTGGAGGGTTCAATTCAAAGTCGGATTTGTTCTCGATGTTTTAAAAATTGGATTAAAAATTAAATCGGTAAGAAAAGAAGTTTAATGTTTAAAAGATATATTAAACTATTAAAATTTATTAAAAATTAAATATAATTAAAAATTTTGAAATATTAATGATATTACTTTTATTCTTTTAATTTAATTAAAAATTAATTAATTAATTTTATTTAAAAATTTTATTAAGTGATAGAAATTAATTAATTAATAGTAATAACTATTAAATTAAAAAAAATTAATGCCCTCATGGGCGGAAAATCGCTCAGATTGCTGCATTTCTTAGATCTCATCCATCCATTCATCCCTTTCTCTTCATCTAAGGCTCCGTATTCTTGCCTGGTCATCGATCCGCGCGAGACTATATCAACCAATCACATTTAAGTTCACATCTCTATATATACCTTCCGCTTTTCCCCGATCTTCTTCACAGAACGTAGACTCGCTCTTCATTTTTGTTCACTCCTTAATTTACTAGAGTTTTATTATTTTTTGTTTTTATGGCGCCTAAGCCCGAGAAGAAACTGGCGGAGAAGAAACCGGCGGTTGCGGAGAAGGCTCCGGCGTCGGCGGAGAAGCGACCAAAGGCGGAGAAAAAGATCTCCAAAGAAGGTGGCGTCGAGAAGAAGAAGAAGAAGATAAAGAAGAGCACCGAAACGTATAAGATCTATATATTCAAGGTGTTGAAACAGGTGCATCCGGATATAGGGATCTCGAGCAAGGCAATGGGGATCATGAACAGTTTCATCAACGATATCTTCGAGAAGCTCGCTCAAGAAGCTTCGCGATTAGCGAGGTATAACAAGAAGCCTACAATCACGTCCAGGGAGATCCAAACTGCCGTTCGATTGGTCCTCCCCGGAGAGCTCGCCAAACATGCTGTTTCTGAAGGCACTAAGGCGGTTACCAAATTTACCAGTTCTTGAATATGATTCGATTTCATCGCAATGTTAGGTTCACGATAGATGTAGTGATTGAACATAATCCAATGAGTGGCAAATCTTTCTTGTTTTGGAATTTTAATAAGATTGCTTAAATTTTATCTTCAGCATCCTAAGACCCTAATGGATGTGTACTGTGTTGATCTTAGCTTTGTGGGAAGAATTTTGGCAACCGTGATCATTGAACCATCCTACTGTATGATTTTGATTGATTGCTTCCATGACTTCTCAAGAAATGTACGCGGCAATTGTAAGTTGCGTTCATGAACGAACACAAATTGCAGTTAAATAAAAACGGTAAAACCAAAGGCTTGCTACAAGGTGCTCGTAGAAAGTAGAAGATATATCCTTACGATTTCGTGCTACTTTAGTTTAACCATTGCTACTGATTCTTGAAATTCGGACTACGATTGTGGCGATAGGTAAGTTCTTTTAGAACCACACAACTGGATCAGCTTTGCGTTCTCGTATATTTCAGGAGGTGAGTCTAGGATGGTGAATGAAATTGTTTGGCCTAAGAATAGCCGACGATGGATCAATGGTATGCTTCACGTCTTGAGAGGTTAGTGCTGAGACCCTTCTCTTGAAAATAGGAAGCTATGCTTTTTCATTTCCTGAATATACTTTAATCAATGCACATGAGCTTTTTGAGAATTCTTCGGTAGATTAAACTGACAGCCATGGTTGATGTATTTAACAGTGACAGTGGCCAGTCATTGTTTTCTGAACGTGATTGTTTACATACTTGAAATGCATTCAGGATCTGAGTATAAAACTTCTTTCGTGATAATTGGATTCTAGCTTGGTGATTGGATTGCTAAAGTCCATACATACAATTAAGAGACTTTAGGGTATGCTTATTTGATGTGAATGAAAAAAAGAGAATGGATATAGACCGAAATATTGAGTATGATAAGAAAATATGGTTATGGAATCATTATTTTGACTATTCATTTTTAGATAATATTTATTTTCTCTCGTAATCTAGAAGAATGAATATTGTTATCGTTATTATGTAAAGGTGTATTTGTTACAATTAATTAAAATATTACAATGAATTAATTAGTTACAATATACATAATTAAAATATAAGTGCTCATTAATTAAAATATTGTAATTAATTAATTATAATATAATTAATTAACTACAATATAAATGATTAAAATATAAGTATTCATTAATTCAAATATTATTGACAATTAATTAACTACATTATAATTAATTAAAATATAATTCGCTAATTAATTAAAATAATAAATTACAATATTATTAATTAAAATATTATTATTAATTAATTTAAATATAATTTATTAATTAGCTACCATATAATTAATTAATTAATTAAAATATAATTAATTTTTATTTATTAATAGTTTTAACAAACTAACCATTGTTAATGATAATGATAATCATTTCTCTCTTAGCCAACTATTATAATTATAACGATAATATTCATTCTCATTCTTCATTATATTCATTTTCATTTCTATTACTATTCTTCTATGCGAACCATTAACCCTTTTAAAGATTAAGAAATCCAGTAAAGCCTTGTTTAGCAAACATTAGATTGTATTAGTTATTTGTTGATTCTATATCAATCGATTTATCCAATAGATAATATTAGATATAGAATATACATCAACAATAATAATAATAACCAAAAATTCAATAACAAAATCATATATTTTAATTAATGATATTATAGTATTATTAAATTATTTATATTTCAATTAATTATTATTATTATTATTATAACAAATGTCACAATAATTATGACGCCAAACACTCCTAAACCTTTAAAAAATCAGTTTGATTGGATTAAATAAGGCAATCTATAAGCTTATAACTAAATAAAATAATTAGTTATTAACTTTCCAAAATACCAAAAAGTAGCTAAAATCCTATCCACCAAAGGCCTAAATCGGTTGAAAGTTAACTCTTTCCACTAACCCTGCTAAATTAGTGGTGCGGTGTCATTTAAATCACTAACTAAAATCAGCGTATGGAAAGTAGTCTTCAGCGCATCGAGTTCATTGTCACGTCATCTGACCACTTTTTCACAAATTTGAAGAAGCGCTCGCACTTTGAAACTGGCGCTCTACATTTTAAACCCACTTCTCCACATTCTTGTTTTGTGTGGAAAATCATTGCCGCTTGAACTGACAATTTGAATCATACTCAAAAATTTCAAAATAGATGTATAGGAGAATTTACCTCTTCTTTGTAAAGAATCAAAACCAGATTTATTAAGTGACTAGAAAAAGACGACCATATGAACTTCTTAATGCTAGTGAGCATTGTTTGGCAATCTGGATGGATTGGTTACTATGTGGATGAATAACTATGGCAAAGACAGTTGACATTTTTAGAACATGAAGCCTAGCTTCACCAAAATCATTTCCAAGTCCAACCAAGCTTCTTCCAATGAGAAAGTCGTAGTTTAAATTAGCACATTGAGATTTCTTTCATTAGGTTGCAACAAGATGACGCATGGTAATGGGTTCATCTATTAATACTTCTAAGCAGATGTGAAATTTTCAACGAGTTGTTAACACATAATGATATGTTACCATTCTGGTGTTCCATGTGAAGAACATAGGAAATTTCAGTGCACAAGTCCTACACTAAAGCACCCTAAACAAGCCAAATAGCATTGGAAAACTACACAGGGAGGAATATAGTAATACATCAAAACGCTACGCCTTCTTGGGGGATTTAGTAGCCTTAGATGGTGACTTGGGCTCAGCCTTCTCGGACTTCTTGGGAAGGAGAACAGGGTTGATGTTGGGCAAAACACCACCATGAGCAATAGTCACACCTGCAAGCAGCTTCCCAAGTTCTTCGTCATTCCTCACAGCCAAAAGCACATGCCTTGGGATTATCCTGTTCTTCTTGTTATCTCTTGCTGCATTTCCAGCCAATTCCAGAACCTTGAAGATCCCAAATGTTAGGTTAATACGCAAACGCTAAATCACAAATCACATTATAATTCCCACAGAAGCATAACCCCCAAAAAATGATAATCTCATTTACCTAACCCTATAAACTATCAATTGACATTATTAATTACCTCAGCTGCTAAATACTCGAGGACAGCAGCAAGATACACCGGAGCTCCCGTTCCGACGCGCTGAGAGTATCGTCCTTTCTTCAAATACCGACCGATTCGGCCTACCGGAAACTGTAAACCGGCTTTGACAGACCGAGAAACCGGCTTCTTCTTTGGACCGCCTCCTTTTCTGCCTCCCGCTCCTTTCTTCACCTTTGTTCCGGTATCCATATCTCGAAAGTAGAAGAATAGAAACTGAACTAACAAAACTAAATTTCTCGAGAAACAAACAGAAAGAAATTGAAAGACCGGATTGATTTAGGTAATGAAAGATAAGTGCGTGGGATGTATATAAATAGGACTCAGAAAATGGGGCGAAGTGCTTTTGGGATGCGCGATTTGGAGCGTTGGATCGGCTTCTATCGGACGGGCAAGACGAAAATGTTGGCGATCCGTGGGAACTTTAATCAGCCAATGAGAAACGAATTGGATGAGTTTCGAGTAGGAACCACGTGACGGAATCTGGTCCCAAATTAAAGGGCCATTTGCTCCACGTAGCACTAGCATGTATTTTAATTTTTTAACATAAAAAATCATTAATCAAGTTTTTAAAAATTTGAGAACTTATAATCAGATTTTATTATTCATATTTTAATTAATATATTAAATATAATAAAGTCACTTGTAATGTAGTTATTTTTATTTTATCCCTTAAAATTTCATAATTACGAAATATCTCTTAAACTAACGGTTCATTTTACTTAAACTAACGGCTCATTTTAAGCATACTATAAACGATTGGATATTATATTATTCGTATTTGATGTTTGTTAGGATGGTTGAAGAAAATAAAAAGGCAATTTGTGATATGCCTAAATAAAGAAAGAAATCATTAATTATGATTTTGTCCTAACCAACAATATAAATAGTGATGTCATTAGATTAGGTCGAGCTCAAACCTAAGGCTGGAGTTTGTCTTGAGGCTCACGACATAATCTTAAGCTAGATCGAGATTGAGGTGTTGAAATCTAATATGACTTAGAGGATGGTTGGTTTGCATAAGAAAATGATAATACGAATGAGAATGAATATAATTATTATAATTAAGATGGTTGGTTAAGAAGAATAAATGATTAATATTATCATTGATAATGGTTGATTTGTTAAAAATATTAAGAAATAAAATTTTGTTATATTTTAATTTATTATATTTAAATAATCTAATTTTAATTAATTCACTGAGCTCCCTATAAGGCCTTACAAGAGGAGGTAAAACTAAACCCTAATTAGGTGTCCATTGTCGTTAGGGGCCCACCTTCAATATATTTCAGTAGCATTTTTTTGACGTTTTTCAGTTAGAAAGGTAGTAAATCTTTAGATGTCAGTCAGAAAAGAAGAGAAAACTAACTTTAACTAATAAATATGTTAAAGTTATAAAACAAAACTTAAACTATGTTAGGCTAAGTGCCTGTTTGGTTCAGCTTTTGGAGACTCTAAAAGCACTTTTTTTCACCGCAAAAGTTATTTTCAGAAAAAAAAATGGATGTTTGGCTGAAAGCTTCAAAAGCACCTTTTAAGTAGAAATAAATTTTGAAAAGGCTAAAATATAGCTTTTTCAAAAGTTAAAATTTGGAGCTTTTCAGAAAAGCTCAAAATTTTAGCTTTCTCGGGTAGACAATTCGCGTCACTTCCGTAAATAACAATTTAGAACGTCTCTTTTTCAATTCTTTCTCTTGCTTCTGTTCCTCACGCACTCCCGACTTATCTTCTTCTCTAATCACTCACAACTCCGAAGACACCCACAATACTTACAGGTTAGTTCCTCTTTAATATTTGCTATTGGGTTGCTCTTTAATACGCAGACGTCGATGTTCATTTTCGACGAGTTGCAAAAACCTTCGCTTGCCCTAAAGAAGCAAACACCTACAAATACAAAGACAAGCCCACAGCTACTCCCTTATGGCCACTGAACGCTTCTGCTGTTCCTCCAGAGTCCCAAAACTCCCCTCAAATCCCCAATCCCCAAGATGCCCACCTCCAATCTAACCAGAACCCTCTCCAACCTGACCCGTTAACCCTAAATCCCGATACCGACTCCGCTTCTGACAACGTGTTATAATGATTTTACCGCTGCATCGCTTTCTTATTCTTATTCACTTCCATTTTCACACAATCCCAGTTGCTCTCTGACTCGTAACTCGACCGAGAATTATGAATATTCAGTGGGGAGAGACGATCAACTTTGGTGTGGAGGAGAAGGGACTAACGGGTCGGTTCATAGCCGTTTTAGGCCTATTGGAGACGGAATTGTAGCTTTGAACAACAACCACCATGGGTTTGGTGGTGGTATTTCTGGTGCTGGAGGATTTCCGATTACTCAGGGTAATCGTGTAGCTAACAAGGATTCGGGAAATAATAGTATTTATAAGTCTGCCAGTTCTTATAATCTTTCATTCTTTCCTTCTGAATTGCCCGCCAGACCACGTTTGGAAGCTTATTCTGGTGATTCAAGGAGAAAGGATTCCGAAAATTTTAGAGTTTTTGAGGGAGGGGATGGAAGAGGGCTGGCAAGAAAATTCTCCAGACCGGAGAGAATTCTACATGAGATAGTTTCAGAGTCTATTCCAGTCATGGCTCAGATCATTCAAGAACTTCCTGAGGAAACATTAGAATCGACTAAAGATTACTTGAAAAACCTTACTTTGTTATCTGAAAAGCGAGAGGAGTTAGTAGGCCTTCAAAATTGCCTCGACAGAAGATCTGATCTTACGAAAGAGACTCTCTCAAAGTGCCAAAAGGAACAGCTACATATTTTGGTGGCTCTCAAGATGGGGGTTGGAAGTTATCTATCCAGAGAATTTCAGCTTCCTGCGAACGAGTTGGTGGAAATTTTCTTGTACATGAGGTGCAGGAATGTCAACTGTAAAAGCATATTGCCTGTTGATGACTGCGAGTGTAAGTTCTGTTCGGCAAACAAGGGATTTTGCAGTTCATGTATGTGCCCAGTTTGTATGAAATTTGATTCTGCTAGCAACACTTGCAGTTGGGTTGGTTGTGATGTTTGTTCTCATTGGTGCCATGCTGCGTGTGGAATGCAAAAGAATCGTATTCGTCCTGGGCCTAGCTTGAAGGGGCCATCAGGGACCTCTGAGATGCAATTTTACTGCATTGGATGTAATCATGCTTCAGAGATGTTTGGGTTTGTAAAAGATGTCTTTGCAATGTGTGCAAAGGACTGGGGTCTGGAGGCCATGATAAAAGAACTTGAGTGTGTAAAAAGGGTCTTTAAGGGAAGCGAGGATTTCAAAGGCAAGGAGCTGCATAACAAAGCTGAGGAGTTGCTGACCAAGCTTGAAAGCAAAACCTTATCGCCATCCGCAGCGTGCAACATTATTATTCAGTTCTTCAACTGTACGCATTTTTGTCCTGGACTTCTGCTTATTACTCTACAAAATTATATTGGTTTTTCTGTTTTCACTTTATTAAGAACTTGAGTAGAGCATATAGTTGATCTATCCTAACTGAGGTTCTAATGAGTACTCGTTCATTGCAAGATGTGCCTGTTATATTTTAGTTTACTAGACTGATCCTCCACCACTTGTTAGTGTTTTGTACATTTTGTTGCTTAAATTTTAAAGTTATGTCTGTTCGAATGCTAGAAGCGTTTACTTTTAGGCTTGTGGAGAAGAGTTCAATGGTTTAATGGGGATTTCTAGTTGTGAGTCTGGATAGGAGGGTATTCTACGACAGATAAATTCATCGTCCAAATTGAATTATGGTCAATTATGGTTACATAATGGAATTTGTGTTAGGTGAGGTTCCTTGGAGCTTTAAGCCTTATGGACACCTTGAACAAACAAGTCAAACTTAAAAGTGTTTTCTGATCTTCTAAGCTCAATCCTGTTCTCTTTTCCTTCTTTTATTCTCTTGTTAGAGAGCTTATTATCCATGCCTAGAAAATTAAAGTTCCACCACATATATACATACACATATAAAAGAAAAACCCCACCAGGTGAGCCAAACTTCGTAGAGACTGACAACAAATTGCTAATCAATAGCCAAAAGATGATGTGTATTCTTAAAAATCAGTCTTGTTCTTTTTTGTTTGGTTTGGAAACATCAGAGATTGTGTTGTATTTCCTAATCGTTTTTACATGAATAAATGGAAGGGCATCTGACAGTGATTGATTCGCGATATAAGGCTTAATGCTAACACTGGATTCTATCTGGTATATGGTGGTTACTTATCTATATTTTATTTCCAAATGTTGACGTAGCAATTCAATGTCTGCGTGATGTCGAAAAATGCCCAGCTGTTAGCTGAGATCCATTGCTTAAACTAGGAAACATCTTCTTCTTGACTCATTCAAGATAGCATCCTGACTTCTAATTTAGTTTCCTTGCATGGCTTAAACGACAGCTGCCCATTGTAATATTTTTCACTTCACCTCATGAGCGATAATTCCATATAATTATTTCTTCAAGCATGTTCATCTAAGTTTTGAACTTTCATAATATTTTTCCTCTAACTTTTAGTATTTGTTTTCTTCCATTTTTGGTCCTGGGTTGTTTAGATGCAGATACCAATTTTACTGCTTCTAGTGTACCTGTTAAAGAATTATTACCTTCTGAAGCCAGCCTAAGCAAAGATACATTACCTGCACTGCCAGCCACT
Organism: Erythroxylum foetidum; assembly: GCA_026546835.1. Lineage (NCBI taxonomy): Eukaryota > Viridiplantae > Streptophyta > Magnoliopsida > Malpighiales > Erythroxylaceae > Erythroxylum > Erythroxylum foetidum. The sequence continues at coordinate 34,362,584 of JANZLF010000004.1, forward strand.
AGCCTCCCTCCAAAATACGCCATCTACAGCATGAACTGTTCCAGTGGAAGGCATAATTCTCTTCCATCTGATTCTCGTCGAACTAACTTCAAAGAGGCCGTCCTAGGTGACCTAAAAATTGAAGATGAGTTTCAAATTGGGAAAGTACCAAAGAAAGAGGGGTTTGAGAGCTTAGAAAGCATTGTGCGAATTAAAGAAGCTGAAGCTAGGATGTTCCAACGCAAGGCTGATGAAGCACGCAGAGAGGCAGAAGGTTATCAGACGATGATTAGGGTAAAGTCTGAGAAATTGGAGGAAGAGTACGCAGAGAAATTTGCAAAACTACAGTTGCAGGAAACAGAGGAGAGGCGAAGGAAGAAACTTGACGAGCTTAAGGTCTTGGAAAATTCACATTGTGATTATTACAAAATGAAGATGAGAATGCAGGCTGAAATTGCTGGATTGTTGAAGAGAATGGAAACTACAAAACAGCAATGGGTTTAGTTTGCTTGGATGTTGTTTTTTCTTTTTCTACCTTTTTTTTTCCCCTGCTTTTTGGTTAACAGATAACGACAGGGCCAGTTTGTAGTTTTCTTATAGATTTGGCATAATGGACATAATGCTACTGTCTTCTTTATGAGAAATGCATGGCTTCTTGGATTCTGAAGTTAACGCTTTGACTAAAGATGAAGAAAAGATAATTCAGATGTTTGTTTCAATCTTGTCGGTTTTGATCAATACGTGATCAAATATGACAGAAGGGGATATTGCATCAAAACTAATCCGTCAATCAGAGAATCAAGACATTATTATAAACATTACCAACGCGTAACTAGTTTTTCTCAGCTTATGATTGGCATTTGACTTGGACTAGTGCCTGCTTTGATCCCAACCTCTTCATAGTTGATACTGATTTACTGAGTGGAATTCTGTCGTTGTCTTGAGCTAGTGGATGACGACCCCAGAAGATGGCCAGCCAACATTTGGCAAGTTTCGCCTAGCCTGCTCGTCATCATGGCAAGCAGCATAAAATATGTAACGAAGCATTTCAGGGTTTTTCTTTTAAATAGAGAAATTTACAGTCCCTATCTTTTAGATGCAACTAGGTAACTTTTAGGTAAATTTTTAGATTGACAAAATAGTTTGTAAATCATATCAGTCATATGTTCTGCACTAGCCAAGTTTTATATGATAGATTCGATCGAGAGAGCGTAAATAGAAAAAATCGAATAGAAGATCTTTTAATCTCATGTCTTTCACTTTACCAATTCGACCACTTTTTAAAGGCTTGATCATAAAAGCCAAATAAAAAACTTTCTAGCACTGTTGTTGAAAGAAAATTATTTGTTGATATTAAAACTGAAAAATGTTGATGCATACCCTCAAGATATTGATGATACTTACGGAACCGTTAAACAAAATGCTTCTGAACTTTGTTTTTCGTTAAGTAGGAAAAGCTTCTCAGCTGCACCAGATCCTCCGTCTTACGCATAAAATGACCTCATTTTGGATTAAAACCAGGTAAATGCGATTTGGGTAATGTGAGAACTTGATTCTCAACCCGACATCTTGACACCAGTGGGCCTATTCCCCCACTCCACTTCTCCACTAGTCCACTAGTAGGGAGTGGACTATTACCGAAGTTACGTTGTACTGACGAAAGACGATCAAAAGATGCTGACTTGAAACGCAATTGATTATATTAACCAATCAGCTTTTGAAGGACTGTACGGAATTGGGTGTGATTTTCGTTGAGGTATTTTACAAGCCTGTTAAGATTAGGAAAACATGATCAAAATATGTTTGCTAACGAATTTGTTAGTAATAACTACGTTTATTTAAGAGCCATTTGGATTCATTTCTATTTATTTATTTTATTATTTAAATAAAAGAAAATTTTGTTTAGTGATTAATGTTTTTATCATTAATAATAATTATATGTTAAATAAAACTTAAATAAAATTTATTTTTAATTAAATAAATTTATTTTAATCTCTTATATAATACTTATTAACAAATTAATAATAAAATTATTATATTTTATTAAAATAAATAATTTAAAATAAACTTTTTATTTATAAATTAATATTTATTTTAAAATATTTAAATTATTAAATTCAAATTTATTTGAAATTTAAATATTTTGAAGTTATTTTAAATTTATTAATAATTATTAAAACAAATTTATTTAGTCTTATTATAAAAAATTAAATGAATAAGGAAAATTACCATAGAAGCTAACAGGAAGAAGGTTCAACATATGGAAATTTAAAGAATTGATGAAATTGAGTCCAAAGAATCTTATCAACAAAAAGTGAATTTTGACGAATTACTGTATAAGAAACCAATAGTCAACAAAAGAAAGGAGAAATGGATATAAGGAAGGGAGATTTAACCATCACAACCATTGAGAGACCAAAAAAGAAAATGTAGGTATGGTGACAATAGGTTTAACACTGATTCCTTGCACTAATACAGAAGACGACCCAAAATAGTCTATAATAGTAGGCAATAGATAGACTAAGCAACCTAAGGGCTCCAAAGTGATATCGGAGGAAAGGACTACCGTGAATGAGGAAGAGATAGAAAAGATGGAGATAAAGGATTTTGATCTCTCACCTAAGCTTGATATAGTCCTACTAAGAAATGGTAAGAATGATACATCGGAGTTCAAGCAAGTTGTCAAGAGGAAATCTAATAGGAGGAAGAAGAATTTTTTATCTTCCCTCTAATTTTAATATTATTATAGAATATTAAGCGGCTAAATATCCCCTCTAAATAGAATGCCCTATTTGATTTTCTACACTCAATTTAACCTTACTTAGTAGGCTTTTTAAAGACAAAGCTAGTTAAAAATAAAAGTAAGAATCTTAAATTCTTATAAAAACATTAGCAAGTTATCGCCAACCATAATTTCCACTTTTATGGTAAAATCCTTTTAGGCTATAATCCTAGAATTATTAAAATACTCATAATCTTTGAACGCTAAATAGCTCATCCATGTATTAGTAACATATTGTCTCTAATACTTCTACCTTTTATAAAAACAACTTGAGATTGGCTAATAAATGAAGCATAAGTTTGATCCTATTAGCCAATAATTTGGAGATGATTTTATAAAATGTATCGTGATAAAAAATCAGTCCAAAGTCCCTAAGATAGTTCAAATTTTGAAATTTTGGGTCTAAATAAAAATAATTGCAATTCTATACCTTTAGCATCTTGGCATTAACAAAGAACTCATGCGTAGCTTTGTATACATAAAACTTAATAAAGATCCAAGTTTGTTGATAAAATAAGCCATTTAACCCATTAGGGCTTAGGACTTTATTAGGACTAAGAGAGAATACCACCACCCTTATATCCTTATTAGTGAAACCTTTTGTTTTCAGATTACTAAAAGGAGATTATTGATAAATGATTATTTGACTATACTTATATACCTATGTTTAATATTTTTTCTTGTTATTTAATTTTTTATAATAGTTTTAGTACTTATTTTTGCTTTAAGTGTGTTTGTAGGTGATAATTACCTTCTTGGACCAAAAGAAGAAGAATTCAGATGAAATGAAGATTTGAAACAATTTGGAGATTCACGACCATATATATGCTCGTGTAAGTTTTTGTGACCATGTAAAAACAAAATCTTATGTGTTTTTGGAGCTGCATGGCTACATGGCCGTGTAATTGACTTTGCATGTCTTAGAAGTCCTAACTTTTACTATAAAAGGACATTATCAGCAGAAGATGAAAAGGAGTTGAGTTTTAGAACATTTTTTAGTCATAAGAAACATAGAGAATCAACAATTCTGAACAGAGGAAGAGGAAAACATTTATATTACATCACAAGATCCGAGAGAGAGCTTTATTCAATCCAAATTGTAAGAAGATTTATTAGAAGAAAAAGGGGAGCTTTAGAATACTATTTCTTTATTTTCCAGTTGTTCTTTTAAATATTTGTTATTGATTTCGTTTTCTATGGAAAGGAAATAAACTATTTGGTGCCTAGGTGTGATGAACCATAATTTGTGATGACAATATTATTTAATCTTTTATTTAATGTAGTTTTATTGATTAATTTAGTGATATTCAATTATGCATTATATTCTTGATTTGATATATCTGAAATATTAGTTTAATATCTGCTGCCTTATGATTGAGATTGAGAAATCCTTTTGTGTAATTAGATCTACCATAATTGGAAGAAGTTACATGCAAACCTAGAGATAAGTTGACATAAATCCCATGGACTAGAGTCAAACCTAATAGTGAAATTCACGAATCAATAATACAATCTTAGTTAACTAGAAAGACATTTTTGTTAATCAACTGAGGGATTAGTTGTTAATAGTCTTGAGAAAGATATTAATATAAGATAGGAATTTTCATGGTCAAATAATCAATCATTCAATTCCATGACAAAAGACTAATATTTAAGCATTCTTAAGGGGACTCACCACTTAGGTATTATTTATCTGATATCAACTTTTTATGATATTTTCCTTTGCCTGAATTCATTATTGTTCCAATCTTAGTTTAGTTAGTTTAATTTAATTTTGTATTAAATCCACAACATGATTTGACATTTAGATAATAGGAAAAGATTGAATATTAATACTTAAAATCCTTATGGGATGGCTTGTACTTGCTAGTGTTAGCCATAACTATATCTTGCATTTGTAGTAAAGCTTAAAAATTTTATTAGCATAAAATCATTTAACCAATTACCTTAGGAATGGATAAGCCATGAAGTAGTTAATGAGGATTCCAAGCCCCTGAAGTTCCTAATACTTTAGCATAATAATCTCTGGCTCATTATGGTAAGTGATAATTCTAGCCTCATTGGTGAGTAACTTGGATATTCTACTATAGTTCCTCCTAACAAGAAGTAATCTATAGATGAACATGGAATTGGACTCCTTATATTTCATCTATAACACCCTTGAATTTTTTCATAAGAATTGAGGAATGAGTATTTAGAGCACTTATGTAATTGGATAAGGCTTGCTTTTCCTTAATCTTTAGAGGGCCAATATAGGGAGAATCGTAGAGGTGATCCTATCATTATGTTAGTGTTGAATCGGAAAAAGAAAGCATGTCATATTTAGAGAAATTGTAGATTTCAAAACTTTTTAAAAATCTAAATTGCAACGGAACCAATATATTCAAATCATCATGTCAATCTATACATGATATGGTATAAGGATAATAATAAACACAAATAAGATAGAGATTATATTACTTACTCCTTTGCTACAACTTTAACTTCTCGTTGTGTTATCATATCCTCGGCAATATATCCTCTCCTACATGATTTATCCTCTTCTTCTCGTTATTGTTTCCACTTCTCGATATTGTATCCTTGACCAATACAAATTACAATTATACTTCTTAGACAATTTGGTTAACAAGATCCTTTTGTGGGAAAGGAGAAGAAAACTTTGGAGGATAACTTTTTTAAAAGAAAGAAGACCAAGAATGAGACACTCTCATGCAATTTTTTATTTTTTCGTGCAAAATAGGAGAGAGAGAGATAAAAATGTAAGAACCCCTTCTTACTCCCTCACACTTTTGGTTAACAACCAAGGAAAGAAGAGTTTTCCAACCAATGCATCATTTCTTCATTTAATCAATCATAAAGAAGCCATTAAATGAGGCTCTTCACATTTGTCTTTAAGTTGACTATATGAAAAGTCTATTAACCTAAATGAGACCCATCAATTTCTTTTTTGATGATGAAAGAAGGAAGATGGGTCATCCAATGTAAATCTTTCTTCTTTAATCCAATGAATACTAATAGGTTACATGCTATCATTAAAAGATAACCATTAAACCATTCAATGGTAAGTTCATAACTCTATTTAATGATGATAAATCATAATAAAGACCATCTTTATTTCACAATTTAATGTTAAATGAGCAAGTACACAT
>JANZLF010000004.1:34380187-34392167 GCA_026546835.1 Erythroxylum foetidum
GGGGGTGGGCTGGGGGTTATGGGGAGGGTCTACAGGACTATTTTAACTAAAACAAGGCGAGGTAGTTTGGTGTTAAACTAAACATCGTTTTGTTTAAGTTAATAAAGTTTAACCGCAAGCAAACGACGATGTATTAGTTGAAAATTTACCAATGAAATTTTCCATCGTTAATAATCTGTCGGAGAAGTCAAAACTTCATTGTTGTGCCACCAATTCCCGCCTTAATTGCTGACGGTATGGTTCCATCACTAATAAATATTTTGTCGACAACTTCTTCGACGGACAAATAAGTATCGTTGGTAATTTGCAACAGTTTATTTTCCGTTGTTATTTTTTTGTTGCCAATTTCTTATTTTCTTGTAATACTTACTTATGAGAAAATATCTCTAATAGAGGATAAAGGCTTTCTTTCTAAAATTTAACCTCTAACTTCACCCAATTCTTTATTCAATTCTGCAAGAAAAGCATAAACTTTATCGTTTTCCTCCTTTTATTATATTGGACACATTCATTTAGATAGTCCTAATGATCTTCACAACATAAGTCCAATTCCTACCACAAAGTTACAGGCTTGTTATAAAACAACGTAACGTTACGGTGTCCTTGCTTGGCTTTCCATAGCTTTCTTTTTAATTCAAAAATTTGATAAGAAATTTAAATATCAAAATACATATCTCAAACCTACATCATTAGCTGTTAACATAAACATATGAGATTTTTTGATAGGAGGTTCCATGGAATTAATAAACCAAGCTATGATTAAAGAATTTTTAGACCTCCATATTGCCATATTTAGATCGTTCAAAGTCGACCTTGTTGATTATTTCCATAATGTCAACAGTTATCAATCATAAAGACAACATAGACTTTACAACTACAACAATAAGCCATGTTAGATCATAAATAACTCATTGATGCTACAAGAATTATAGTTTAGATGGATAGAAATGAATAGTTTATCCTACTTGTTATTGTATACAACGTATCCAATGATATAACTAAAACCAATGAATATGATCAGAGATTGAATATCAAGATTTGAAAAAAAAATCTTACATTTTATAATGTAAAATAGACAAAATTTCAATTAATGACATTGACATGGGCTAGAGGCCCAATACATGTAAACATCGAGACAGACGGACAGCGCTATAAACATGGGCTAGAGGCCCAATACATGTAAAATGTAAACTCCTAAAAAAATCTCCGAGTAAAGAAAAGATAAGGGGGCCCGCCAGCCAGCAAAGAGGAGGGACGTGGAGGGATCTGATTGGGTGTGGGAAACAGCCACAAGACTCGCCCACCGTGGGATGAGATGACTATTTTTATATATATTCTTGTGTTTCTCTTTCACAAAGCTTGCAAGTCAAGTCTGATCCAAAACTCCGATCAAAATATCCACGGATTGACCTCATTCACGTGTCCAATGGATTAAATTGAAACACACACCTATCCAATCCAAAGCCTCTTGATTTATTCAAAGTTTGAATCAGAAGAAGAAGAAGAAGAAGAAGAAGGCGCGTTGGGGTTAGGGTTTATACAGCTAGGGTTTCGTAGAGGGGATAGAATAATGCCGCCGGCGGGCGACGTATTGCCTCCATTAATACCTTCTTTGATTTTCTTTCATCGTCGATTCCGTTTTAAACACCTCGAGAAAAGTGATCGTCGTGGTAATCTTAGCTAACACCTTTCCTTTTCGTTTCCCTATCTTCGTTTCCCTATCCCTATCTCTATATTACTTCTTCTCTTCGATTTCTTCTCTCTTTTACCCCTTGTTTTCTACCGTTTTCGTCGTGGTTTGAAGTTTTGAAAGATTAATCTATCTCCGAGAGTTTTGAGATATCAAATCGTAGTTTTTTTTGGAGGTGACTCGTTTGGTTGGGAGTTTCTATAAATCTAAAGCAGGTATTTTTCTTCTAATTTCGTGCTTGATTTTTGCTTTTTTGCATATTTTAATTCATTGTGTGTCGTCTCTTGGGTTTCTGACCAGATCTGTTGATTGTATGATCGTCAGATCCAACGGCGATTAGGCCATGCTACCTATGTGCTGGGAATGTCTGTACCATTATCTACCAGTGATTTTTTGTTAATTATATTGATTGGATCGTTTATTTTTCACACCATAAAATGTTTGATTGATTGGGTTTTATGATTGTCATGAAATGTTAGATAAAACCAGTTAGTCACGGTGAACGTTAGGAGATTAGTCGATTAGTGGTTGGTGTGAATGGACAATTATGTATTTGATCATCTGTATGGAATTCTGATCTCTTTCTGTTGCATTCTGTATACTTTCATCTTAAGGGCTATCTTTTGCTGAATTTAAAGTGGACTGTTCTGTATGTCTCGCTATTCCAGATCTTTCTTGCACTTTTTGTGATCGATGGATGTTAGTTCTCGTTGCCATGCCAGCGACAATATTCTGGTTGATGAACTTGGAAATGGAATTGGAAAGTTGCTTAGACTGCAAGATCTTACAGAACAGTGCGATTCTGATGGAGATGATAACAGCGATGGAGATGAAGGAATCAAGGAGCTCGAATCTTCTGGCACAAAACCAGTGAAGAAGTGCTTGGACAAGTCTGTCACATTCCCATGCAGTGGTAAAACATCTGGCGAAGAAGATGTTGAACCTGATTTGTCATTACAGATACCATCGGCAGAGCAACCCATCGCACGAACAGTGTCCATGCCTGTAAAATCTCTACTCATACCCAATATTTATGTTTTATTTCTTACAGTTTTGAATTCGAGTTTGGGATATAAAAAACTTCTTCCTCCAAATAATTGTGCAGAGAAGTGTTTTAATTAGGATTCCATGTGCCTTTTATGCTAATGGGGTTCTTTACACTTTTTCTTCTTTGCAGATTGTGTCTGCCATGAAAGGTAGCAGAGAGAAACAAGGACTAAGTCCTAGGAAATTGAGTGTAACTTGGGCCCCTGATGTTTATGATCCCATTCCTAATTCACAATCTCACGTAGTAAGAAGCAAACCGAAGAAATCTAGGAAAGGCAGAGACAAAGATAACAACTACAAGAAAAATGGCAAGAAAGGCCAGAAAGGCAACTCTTCACGAGGTGGGGGTGGTAAAGACAAGAAGCAACATCGCAAACTTGGTGGGAGGTCTGATAAATGTTACCAGACGTTTGCTAATTCAAATCTAGTTCTTGACTCTGTAGACACTGGTGATTTTGATGTCGGTAGCCCAGACCATTGTGGGAGTAGCTTCCTGAAGAAATCACCTACTCAGTTTCATTACTCTGTTGCTGAGGCGCTTTGAGCTTGCAGCTTGATTCTGCTTCTTGTCCTCTATTCAGTGGCTGTGTAAATAAATAAATACGATGGAGGTTCCGTTGGTCAGTGACTGTCATGGTCATGGAGACTTTGAGCGATATATGCTCACTACTTCTTGCATCTTTGGGTTGACACCATGCTAAGCTATGAATTTTAGTTGGATATGTGTTTTACATACTGCCTATTGAGTTACCGCTGTCCCTGTAAATATAAAATGAAACGTAATGTTTGGTTTGCTTCACTTGGTATGTTAAACGTAGATACTTCTATTCCTGCACATTTATATTCTCTTCAGAGTAGTCTATGGATTTGAATGATCTTTCTCATCACTGGGGTTATAAGCAAAGGGGTATTGGCAGGCTACCAAAGATTAAGAGTAAGCCCGTGCCAATGCCTTGATCTGGGCATTCGGCGATCTTTGAAGAATTGGCTTCGTTATTGTTGGTATGTATGATACTTTAACGTTGTGGAAAGATCGATGTGCCTTATTCTTTGAAAGCCAATGATGATTGATAAAGGTTATGTTGGCTTGTTTCTCGCCCCAAAAGGTGAAATCGTCCACTCCAGGCTCCTCCACATCTTGGCCCGACAGAATAGTGAGAGGGTAAATCACGGTCTAATTTCAGCTAGCTTCTTAACAAAGCGGTCTACTCTTTCCGTTGTCGAGATTCGAACCTTGGTCTTTGTCCCAAGTTAACCTTGCTAATAACCAACTGAGCTATAGCCTGTTCCTAGTGTTGTTTACTCTGCATTTGTTACATATCCATCATCTATAAAACATCTGGCAGCAGGAAGGCATTCAACAATTCCTATGGCAGATCGGCTATATGAAAAAAGAATTGCATCACTCAAGTGTATTGGTTTTTTTAATAAATAAGCACATACTATAGGTTCACTGATGCACAAGAGTTTGCCAAGTAAATGCATCGTTGCTTAGCAATGAATAAGATACATAATAAAGGAAAAAGACGATTATAAAATCCCTCTAACAATGTATCTTCCAATCCAATTAAATCAGCCACACCATCCAACAGTCTTGTTCGTCCTAAATCCAGTTTCAGATTGCTCTGTTTCAGGTTGAGGTGGTGGTACCGGTGGAGGCCTGAACTCCCTTGGCTTGGCGGGGTCGACGAAGATGACCCACCCATCCAAGAACTTAGCATTCATTCCTTCACGAGCTCTCTCAGCTTCTTCTATGTTTGTATAGGTCACAAATGCAAACCCCTTGGACCTTCCCGAGGCCCTATCTGTGATCACTTTAGCTAACAACGAGACGGTAATGTCAGACTAGAGGAATAATCAAATACAAGATCCAAGGGGCAGAAACGGAGAGTTGCCCGTTACCTTCAACGAGCTGCCCGAAAGAAGAAAATGCCTCTTTGAGCTTCTCGTCTGTTGTCAGCCTCGAAAGACCTGCAAGTTTCAGATCATAAATTCCAACAAATCATTAGTTAGTATTGGAAGTTCTGAGGTCTGGAGCTCATAATAAGAAATTTGACTCTTGCGGTTGCAGACAGTCAAAGGAAGAAAAGAGCATACCACTAACAAAGAGCCTAGGAGAAGTGAGCGTCGAATATAAGTGAGTCAATGAGAATTGTGAGGACAGAGTCGACGTAGCGTGCCGAAACCTAGAAGCGAAAGCCATGGATGCGATGCGATGTGAGCTTGAAGGAGGTTGAGATTTAGGAGTTTAGCTTTCGGAGGGGCAGCTAGTTAGCATAAACCCTCGCAAAACCCTGTTTTACGAATAGAACATTCCAGAAATGATTTTCTCGTCTTTCATGTTACTGCCTCGCGTTTATATATTCATACGTTTTTATTTCAATTCCGTAGCAATTTCCTCCGTATTTTTCAATTTAATTTTTCAAGTTATAATTAAGATTTAAATTCGAACTCATCAATTTAATTTTGTTCGAATTATTTTTAATTAAAATAATATTATTTTTTGTTATAAATTAAGAAAATTTTATATAATTTATATATTTTTTGAATTTAATCCAATCTAATCAGATTTTAAACTCAATATATATATGTTGTTCTAATATAAAAATCATAAACAGCTTGTTAAGTAACCGTTTTACCGTAATAGCTTAAGTTATTATATAAAGCTAACTCAATTAGTTTTATATATTCACTAACACACTCTTTCAAGTGAAAGCTTTTTGGATTTGAAACTTATATATGCTCAATCTATCTTATGCTGAATAATAAGTGAATGGTACGATTTAAACTCACGATCACTTAATCATAAAGACTCTGATACTACATTAAGTGGCCATTTCACCATAATAGCTTAATCTGTTATGTGAAACCAATTTAATTGGTCTTATATATTTAACAATTATTTATTGGACTGGCCTGAAAGATTCATCTCTACGATGGTTGATGATTCCCAGAACCAGAAGAAACACATCCAACAGATTTCTGCATACAGAAACTCTACCATGATAAAAGGTAATATAATAAATAATAACAAAAACCAAGAGCTTATACACAGCATCACTCAACCCGTCTCAAAATTTATGTTATAGCAAATGCTAAGAGAGTTTGCAAGCAAGAATAACTTTCCAATTCTTTTCACGAACTTTTATCACATGAATCTGTCAATTATGTCTCCAATCAGAGTTCAGCAGCAACCAACAATTTTACAGGAAAAAGGTAATTGTTGATCTAAGCAAGGTATGGAACCAGCTTCTTACTTTGACGAGTTGCTTGTTGGCACTTCCTTCTCTAGCATTGACGTGTCAGTTGGAAATCCCTTGTATACCGCAACAAAAAAGGAAATCATGCATCAGTTTTTCATTTCATCAACAACTTCCAACTATTGCTTGTATGATGTGTAGTATTTGCTACAGAAAGCCATTTTCTTTCACAATAAAAAGAAAAAATGAAAGATAATAGCTCCCTCCAAGAATGAAAAGAACAAAAGACAAGATAAAGAACCGCATAAAGCATCATCTCATTTTACTTGAACTTTGTTAGCACCCTTCCTAGTTATCAGCATGCTAGTATTAGTATTAGTAAACAGCCATAAGACATTCAAACCCACATCCGTAGGGGTACAATGGGTAAGGGAACAAATACAAATGCCACATAGGCTATAGGTTAGGAATTAGTTACAGAGAGAGAGTGAGAATGAGGAGGGACAGAAGATATATAGGATTCGGTATAGAGTGGGAGGGGATCATGATTCATATTCTGGAAATACAGATTTGTATTGGCCTGGGAGTTATCTTCCAGGAGTTATACGGCTACTGTTCCCTACATCTACGTAAATAATACAATTCTCTACTAAAATTCCTATCATGTTTCTTAGGGTTTTTTTGGTATTGAGGTTGAATTTTGTGGTTGCTGTTTGTACAGCACTGTTCACAGTGCTACTGTTAATAAAAAATGCTTGTTTAGTTGTCAAATAATCTTTTGGAATGGTGATTAATTTAAATTGGCATCAGTTGATAAAAAAATATATTGGAAATTTTATTGATAAGGCATATTTTTCTTTTTATGTTAAAAATAATTCCTTATGAAATTTTCTTTCAAACGCAACTTTTCCTCCAAAACTTTAAGTAGTTACATTATCTATATTTGTGTTTGGAGAAGACAAAATTTTAATTTTATGAAACACTAGCATGGTTGCACTTGATGCAATGCACAGGTTTAGCGTGTTTAGCAGTTAAGTTGCTGTTCACTTTACTGCCTCATGCCTTGTGTCACCTAATTAGTCGCACCCACATAAGTGACGAACAAGAGTAACAACTCATAATTGTCCTGTTTGAATAGGACCATGGCCTCTTTGTTGTGATATATTCTTTTGGGTTAGAAATTGCAGACATTTGATATGAAAACCTTGCTAAAAGCCTAAACTGGAGTTTAATTGATAGTTATTTGTCTTTTTGTTTATAAATTGCCCTTCTGTTTGGTAGTTGATAAGAATCACCATAAGCTGTTGTGCGTTGTCTATGATGTATACATTCTATTAGCTAGAATTACTAATTAGTTATTTTATTTTGTAGATCAAATCCAGTGCAAGTTGTGGAGAAGACATTTCAATTGACAAGAGCAGACAGAGACTTGTTAGCAAAACAAGAATATGATGTTCAGGTTTGTTCATATACGTCCTTAGCTTTATTTTATTTGGTTAAACTTCAGCTGATAGCTTGCATATGATGTTCTTACAATTCAGGCTTGGTGCATGCTTCTCAACGACAAGGTTCCTTTCAGAATGCAATGGCCACTATATACAAATCTACAGGTCAATGGTATAGTCAGTTGAACTTTTATTTCTGTTGGAATCTTTATCAATCTTTGATTCAAAATTTTGGAATATGTTGTAGTTGGGACTGTTTTTATCTTCAAATTGATCCTTCTTATTTCCTTAACTTGGAACAAAAGTATTTCGACTCACTTTTAACATCTTCACAGTTCCCATGTTCTTTGCCAAATTCATTGTTATCCATGTATAATTTAAGCATGGTTAGATTTCTATTATATTGCAGCTCATCGTTGCTGGATGCAAAAATTAACACACGTGTTTATATTTTTTGTTTTTGGACGTCAAATAAATGTGTTCTTGGAACCTGCAGGTGTACCTATTCGTGCTATTAATAGGCCAGGATCACAACTACTAGGGGTTAATGATCGTGATGATGGTCCTATTGTGAGTGTACATTCTTTGACACTGAAAGTTTCCTCACTGTTGATGATCAGTTTCACATTTTGACTCTGTATACATGTCTATTAGGATTATATGCTTGAATCATCTAGATCTGGGCAAATGCATTAGTCACTATGATACTTCTTCATTGCTATTTAGATATTTATATCCTGAATCAACTTATTATGTTGTGTCTTAGTTTATTTCTTTCTTTTGTTAGATCACGCCTTGTACAGGAGATGGAATCAATAAGATTTCACTAACTGGACGTGATGCACGCGTATTCTGTTTCGGAGTAAGAATTGTCAAGCGGCGGACTACGCAACAGATAATTATAGTTAACTCTCGGCGGACTTATGGAATGTAAATCATGTTAATTATGTATAATGTTAAACTGGTAACTAAACAAGTTGTAGTTCTCTAATTTGGATCATATGGTGCACATTGTTATTGTGGTTGGAAGTCTTACCTCTCGTTATGGTGCTGTTTATGCATTTAATTACCAGTTGAGTTATTGCTGCCCCTTCTTTTTTTTTGTGAAAATGAACAAATTCCATTACCATAGCAAAGCTATTCGTTATGACCAGAAATCCAGATGTGGAAGTGTTACCTGACAGGTTTGCAAAAGGGATTATGTACAAAAGACGTGGCTTGAAGAATGGAAGCGGAAGTCATCAATCAGTTCCAGCTGTGTGAATATTTGCTTTAGTTATTCTTAGTTTTGTTCCTTATTTTCAGTAATTTAGTTGGCATGTAAGCGGTAGTGGTTCCAATTCTGTAGGTACCACTTACTTTCTCTTTGTTTATTTAAACGAAACTTGAAAGGAATTAATGGAATTGAATTTTAATCTCAAAAGCTATTGCATTACGAGATCGAAGGGTTCTCTCATTTAACGAGCCCTTATTCACACGGCACAATAGGTTCTCAGGGAAAAAAGTCTAAAAAGCATTGTCCAGTATACAATTTGCAAGTTGATTTTACAAGTGAACGTCCTATAACTTGATTACAGACACGAGATCATAACAAATTGGTATTAGAGCAGGAAGTTAGGAGCAACTCATCCAACAGCATCTAGAAACAACTCGAAGCCTTTATGAAACCGTATCAAGATCATCAATGAGATCAAACAAAACGAGAGCAACTCTCTGCCCGTATTGAAGAACTTTCAAAAGACTCAACAGCCGCTAGAGTCGAGGGGCAGCAAGGTGATTCAGGAAGCAACGCACGCAGGTGGTGAGAACCTAGTCATGAATCTAACCAAGTTGA
Organism: Erythroxylum foetidum; assembly: GCA_026546835.1. Lineage (NCBI taxonomy): Eukaryota > Viridiplantae > Streptophyta > Magnoliopsida > Malpighiales > Erythroxylaceae > Erythroxylum > Erythroxylum foetidum. The sequence continues at coordinate 34,389,404 of JANZLF010000004.1, forward strand.
CGCTAGAGTGTAGATTCTGCGATATGGGCGACTTGAATTTCTCATTTATGAAGGCAAAAATGACCCTCTCGCTTGGCTCGGTCGGTGTGATCACTACTTTCGACACCAACGCATTCTTGATGAAGAGAAAGTGGAGATCGAATTTTATCATCTCGATGGCGATGCTTAAGTATGGTTTCTCAAACTGGAGAGAGATCGACCAAGAATCGATTGGATGGAGTTCAAACAGAACTGTCACCTTTGATTTGGACCATCTATTCAAGGCGATAAACTAGGCGAGCTTTCTAAGCTGCGTCAAGTGGGCACAGTAGAAGACTACTAACGTCGATTTGAACAACTAGCTGCCAGAGCGGGACCCCTCACATTCGACCAAGAAGTGGAGATATTTGTAAGCGGCTTGTAGGAGTACATAGCGGTTGAGGTGGAGTTACATAGGCCTAGTGATTTTAGCTCGCCTTTTTTAGAGAAGAGGAGGCCCAAAAAGGCCCATAGCCACGACACAAAAGCCATAATCAAGTTCAACAACCAATTTCCTAACTTAGAAAATTTTCACGCAGCTTACTAGAGTAGAGATGGAGGCTCGAAGAACAAAAGGGCTTTGTTTTAATTGCGATGAAGTTTATACTAGGGGACATCAATGCAAACGACTATTTTGGCTTGATGGTGTTGAGGAATCTATATAAGGCGACGAGGAGGAAGGCATAATTGAAGAAGAAGTGGGCCCAGAAGTTTTGCTGTACGAAATTAATGGCGAAACAGTAGAGGGACGTACCATGTGAATGTAGGGAAATTACGACAATCACTCACTAATGTTGTTGATTGATACAGGTAACACCCAAAAATTTTTGGATTCACGTTGGGTTCGCAAATTGGGTCTTCCATGGGAATCAATCGAGAAACTCCAAGTCACTGTCGCAAACGGAAGCAAACTCAAAAGCCTAGGTTAGTGTCGTGAAGTCCAAATCAAGGTGGGACATTACCTCCATTTTTTTTATTTCTTCACGTTTCCCTTGAATGGAATTGACGCAATCCTGGGAGTTCAGTGGTTACAGACGTTGGGTCCAATATTATAGGATTGTACTTCCCAAACCATGATCTTTGAAAGGCATGGTAGAGTCCTGGAGCTATGGGGAACGGAGGAGACACCTCCCACAGATCTGCAGCTGCGAGTCTTGACACCTGCAGACAACTTTAATGAAGAATTTCATCAGCGCCTTTTAGAATTTGCATCGCTATTTCAAGAACTAATGGGGCTTCCTCCTATTCGTACTCATGACCATCGTATTAATCTGGAACTAGGAACGACTCCAATCGTGGTCAGGCCATATCGATACCCACATGCACAAAAAGATGAAATAGAAAAACAGCGCCGAGAAATGCTAGATCGTGGCATTATCTATCCTAGTCAGTCTCCTTATTTCTCACCAATTCTTCTTGTGTCAAAGGCGGATCATAGCTGGAGATTTTGTGTGGATTATAGGACCTTAAAATCTAAAACCATTAAGAATAAATTTCCGATTCTGGCGATTGATGAGCGCTTGGAAGAATTACATAGTGCCAAATATTTTACCAAGTTGGACCTCCACTCAGGATATCATCAAATCAGAATGAGTGCAATGGATGTGGAAAAAACGACATTTCACACTCATCATGACCACTTCGAGTTTTTGGTCATGCCTTTTGGCTCACTAATGCACCAAACGCTTTCCAAGCTCTAATGAATAAGGTATTCCAATTCTAATTGAGAAAATTCATTCTTGTGTTTTTTGATGACATTCTTGTCTATACTACGTCATGAACAGAGCATCCAGAGAACCCATGACAAGTCTTCACTCTCTTACTGACACATCAACTCTTCTTGAAGCATTCCAAATGTCTCATGGCCCAGTAAGAAGTCTCTTACCTGGGTCACATTATTTCCAACAAAGGAGTTATAGTTGACCAAAAGCAAATTGCTACAATGAAGGAATGGTCAAAGCCAAATACAATGAAAGGACTACGTGGGTTTTAGGGACTCGTTGGGCATTATCGGAAGTTCGTACGAGATTATGGCACCATTGCAGCTTCTTTAACTACCATGTTAAGCAAGGATTCCTTTAAATGAATGGATGAAGCTTCAGCTGCATTTGAGCAATTAAAGACTGCAATGAATTGTACACCTGTTTTGGCTTTACCTGACTTTACTAAACTATTTATTATTGAATGTGAGGCTTCAGATTCAGGGATAAGAGCGGTTCTTCAACAAGGTGGACAACCCATTGCTTATTTTAGTAGACCCTTGGCTTAATGCTACAATGGTCTTCCTTCATATGAAAAAGAGTTCATCATCTTGGCTAAGGCTGTACGGCATTGGCGTGCTTACCTATGGGGGTGATAATTCCTTATTCGAACAGATCATTTCAGCCTCAAATTTCTACTGGAACAATGGGTCATTACGTCGCCTCAGCAACACTAGCTCAGCAAATTTATGGGATTTGATTTTCAGGTGGAGTATTGGGCTGGCAAACATAACACTGTAACTAATGCATTATCATGTCGTTTTGAAGATGGCCTATCCTTGCGTTTGTTTCAATGCCCCAATTGCCTCTCTTTGATTCCATCCGCTAAGAAATTAATCAGACTGACTCGCTACAACAGCTTGTTCAAAAGATTCAACAAGATGAAGCTGTGGGTCCTTGGAAGTATACGGATGGACTGATTTTCTTTAAAGGCAGAGTTTACTTGCAGCCTTCTTCACCACTTGTCCATACCATTATTGCTTCCA
>JANZLF010000004.1:34392267-34407950 GCA_026546835.1 Erythroxylum foetidum
GCGTCTCTCCGGAGACAAGAATTAACATTGTCGGCCCAAGAAGCAATGGTGAAATCGCACGATGCCGCGTTGAAGGACCTTCAATCGCAGCTAAGTTCTCTGATGGCCAGCGTGGAGACGCTGGCCAAATCGCAACATCTACTACAGTCGGAGATGAGGGATGGGTTTCGATCTTTGATGGCTAGGCACTCGCAGAAACAGAAGGTGGGTGAAGAAGATGAACCATCGGTGTTTACTCACAACGCGTCGTCTTCAGCAGGGGGCGATAAACCCGCATCACTCTCTGGGGTCACCGCCGGCTGCGACAAGCACATCGGTGGTCAAATGGGAGCTGGTCCTGGCCGACATGATGACCACGTTCCTCGGGAAGCCACCGAACGAGCGTGGGAGGAGTACCGGAATGTCGCACGTCGCGTCGATCTTCCTGCTTTTCATGGGAACGACCCATTTGCTTGGGTCACGAGAGCCGAGTCCTATTTTCTGATTCATGCCATTCCTCCTGAGCTTCGTATACCTATGGTTCAAATCTGCATGGAGGGGTCGACGCTCTATTGGTTCGCGAGTTTACGGGAGTTAGACCCATGTATGACTTGGGAAAGGTTCAAGCGATCATTGTTCGATCGTTATGGAGGCAGGGATGAGGGAGACCCGATTGAGCAATTAAAATTAATCGTTGAGAGAGGTTCAGTCGATGACTATATTGACTATTTCGAAAGGGTGGTGTCACAAATAGGCCATTTCCCAGAAGAGTGGTATATGAGTTATTTTCTGGGGGGACTATGTGAAGAAATCAGGAACAAGGTCAGAACCAACGACCCACGTACTCGAGTTCGGCTTCTCTCAATCGCAAGGAAGGTTGAAAGAGAGTTAGTGGGTGAGGGTCTGCTTCGGTCAGAGGAAGGAAGAAGAAGACCCGACAGCATCCATGCAAACGTCGGGCCCCGACCTGGAAGTCACAACATGTTTCGGCCAGCTCAGCCATTTCATACAGGAGGGACATTTAAAAATGATGTGAAGGAGCAACTTAACAAGGCGAGGGGTCCCACCTCTGATGGTCACCGACTAGGGAATGCTAAGTGGAAGGGTACACGCAATTTAACCTACGATCAACTTTTGGAAAGGCGGGTAAAGGGTCTGTGTTTTAAATGTGGGAAAAATTTCGGTCCTCTTCATCGTTGCCCAGACAAAGAATATAGACTGATTGTTTGGGAGGGGAATGAAGCTGAAGAGAGGGAGATCAGTCAGGGGTTGCCAGCAGCAGTGGATCAGCAAGAAGAATGGGAGTTAGTGCGCAATTCTATGGAGTTTATGGAATTGGGAAGTGATCAATCCTCACCCCCGAAGTTGATGGTCTTAATCGGTAAGTTAAATGTGTTTCCTATTGTTATAATGATTGATAGTGGAGCTAGCCACAACCTTGTATCCCGAAGATTGGTTCAGGCTGTGGGTATCTCTGTCACCTCAACCAGGACTTTTGGTGTTAGGATGAGGAATGGACATCGATCCTTCTCACAAGGGCTTTGCAAGGAGATTGAGCTGGAGTTGAATGGAGAAGAGTTCAGGGTACAAGCATATGTTTTTGACACGGGAGGACCTGATCTAATCTTAGGGGTTGCATGGCTAGAAACACTAGGGGTGGTGAAGGTTGATTGGAAGAGAATGTATATGTCATTTGATCGGAAGGGAGTAGAGGTTACTCTGCAGGGAATTCATATGCATGCTTCTTCTCCCCATGTACTACAACCAATTTTGAAACATCAAGAGTGGGAAGCTGGAGGATTGTTGTGGTCTTTAGAAATCGGAAGAGCTCTACTTGATGAAATGGGAACCTTGAATAAGGGTCAAAGAGATGATTTGGGGGCTGTTTATTTCAGTGGCTTGTTCGTTGGAGAGGCACGCCAGAAGAAGAAGAAGGGCAATTCCCTTTCATCCACCTTGAGGGCAAGGAATTCTTGGTCAAGATTTTCTGGATCAGGATTCAGGGTTGAATCAGACACTGCAAATCAATCATGTCCACCAGTTGATGGCCTAAGAGCAGAAGATACTGCTGGGGAAAGGAATGGGACTTTAAATCAGAATTCATCTTGGGATGCAACTGTAGCAGTTAGTAAAGCTGTTGTCATCCACCTTGAGGACAAGGTGCCTTTTGAGGAGGAAGGAATTGTTAGCACCCTTCCTAGTTATCAGTATGCTAGTATTAGTATTAGTAAACAGCCATAAGACATTCAAACCCACATCCGTAGGGGTACAATGGGTAAAGGAACAAATACAAATGCCACATAGGCTATAGGTTAGGACTTAGTTACAGAGAGAGAGTGAGAATGAGGAGGGACAGAAGATATATAAGATTCGGTATAGAGTGGGAGGGGATCATCATTCATATTCTGGAAATACAGATTTTGTATTGGCCTGGGAGCTATCTCCCAAGAGTTATACTGCTACTGTACCCTACATTTACGTAAATAATACAAATCTCTACTTATATTCCTATCAAACTTCATCTTTTTCTTATTTATTTTTTATTGATAAGGAAAGAAAGGAAAGAAAAAAAAAAGGAACAAAAGCAACAAAAAAAACTTTCTTTAGTTCTCTATCTGCTTTACTAAGACATTGATGACCTGTGTAGCTTAAATTTCCTCTAGTTCCTGATTGGAACTCATACTGACTACAACAGTTTGAAATTGTTTTCTACAATTCAGAAATATAAAAGCAGGATTCAAGATATTTGCAGATTATTCTAAAACATTGAAATGCAATAAAATTTTACAATAATACTATTTTTAGATTTTGTTTGTTATTGATGATTTCATCATGTCATAATCGGATAAAGAGATGTTGCTTCGACCATGCAGACTCTCAAACAACTGTAACTTACTTGTGCCTCACTCGTCTTCCTGAAGCCAAATTTATTTGTCCAGATTGATTCAACTTCCTTAGCTGCCGGTAGCACCAGTTTTCCACATTCAAGAAGCATAACAACCTCCAATGGATGAGAACAGAGCCTGGAAATAGCCCTGGATATAGAAAATCCAAAAGGCAATCTAGTAAGGTTATCCATCAGCAAGCACAAAACATCGACATCTCATTTTAGGAAAAAATAAGAAAGAGACATTGATCGACCATTAGCTTCTTACCTTTCCTTGCTGTTCTTTACACGTGGTGATCAAAGGAAGCTCGGCAACTTCCCTACCAAAAACCCTAAGAGGTCCGGCTGACACAACAGCACCCCTGTGTATTTAAAAGAATGATTTGAGATAAATAAGGACATTGTTTAATGAAACATGTTTCCAGTCAGAACATGAGTAACATTCAGGAGAAGCAGCATACTTTACAGTCAAAAGTACACAATACATATTCCCAAACTCTTGGCCAGATATATTTCTCCTGCAACAAGTTAGGAGGAAATAAGAATTAATGTTTTGTTTATGATGAACGAACTGCAAAATCTGAAAAAAAGAAAAAACCAAGGAAACACATTGGGCCTAATGGAATTAGTATGTCAACCAATCACTTGAGATTGTTTCTTTCCAATTATCCTGAGTTTATTAAGAATAAATAAAAGAAAAATTATAGAAGAATGTGAGATCTAGCTTCCACTTATTTTCACATTACAACATGAGCATAAGGAAGATACTTTCATGAGGGAGATAAAACCACATTTAATATAACTCCTTTTCTAAGAAATTTATGACCCACAAATGAGTAGACTCTTCTCCTTCCACTACAGAGAAACTCAGATATGGCTACTACAGCATTTGGAATGGAATACCAATCTCATAGTGATAGAGAAGGTAATGCCAATACCAAAAGAGTTGAGGCAGAAAAAATTTCAAAAAATTAAGCACAGAAAAAGAGGAATTACCCGTAGACCATAACAGGAATCAGATCACGACCAGATTTTGCAACAATAGGACCAAAACATTCCTGTCAAAGAATGGAGGAGGCAGCTTAAGAATAGTTCCACAATCAAAACTCTCCTCAGCAACTTTGAAAGCATGTCTTAATACACAAATGGAGCCCATCCCAAAAGCTGGAGAGAAGAAGATTGTCTTGAAAAGCATACATTGTTGTCAGTTGTTCATGGAAGCAGGGGTGAGAGGGGTTGTACTTCACAACTTGAAGGAGCACGCAAAAAGTCCAAGACTATTAACTACTTACTTGGAAAACTGCAGTAGCTGCTGATAGTAAATCTCTCCGAATGCGACTTTTACCCATCAAAATTCTCCATTGAACATCACCAGCAGCTTCATCAAGTAATAACCCTCTCTCAGCATGTTTTCTATTTATGATATCTAACAGTTCCGACGGAATCATCTGTACTCCACTGTTAACAGAATCCTTTAAAACTGCATGGATTTGATCACAGTAATCACAGCAGAACCAATCGTCCTTAGGAACCTCCTGGAGTGATCATGCAAGAAGTATCAGTGACCACAACTGCAAGACCAACTACACTAAAGTAACTACGTTAGTATTAAACCTACTTTTAAATCACAGCGTTCACTGTCTCTCAAACAACCTATGTGAAACTCCTTTTCACACTGAAAGAAGAAAAAACAAAACCCAAATAAGCTAGACAATAAAGAACTGAAAAAACTTCTGTTTTCATGATGAAGAAAGGCATACTTGGTCACAGTATATAACTGTTCGGTCACCAAAAGTTTGTGCCTGAAAATCATGGCCCCTAGTGAACAATAAAAAACAGGAAATGTAAAATATTGGCTAACACAAAAAATTAAAAAGTAGACAAACAAAAACACAAAAACTGATGATCAACAAAAACAAGAGAGTAATTAAAAATACTGGAACAAAAGAAAATTCCTAAAGGAAATTGAACAATGACACCCTCTAAGTCTCTAACAGTCAATTGTCTAAACCCTCAATTTTGTTATTTTACTTTTTCCATCATCTTTTCCATCATCCCATCCCATGACAGCATCAATCATTTTACTTATTTCCCAAACTCGCCCTTAGCACAACCATATGATAAACCAATATGATGATATCCAGAGTTTCTTATAGCTATATCAATCTAAACAGTTAGTCTCACTATTCAGAAAGATTACAATTCAGTAAGAACACTCAAGTGATTAACCAACCTACAAATAGCACAGCCACCAATTCCAGATTCTAGACTTTTAACAACTCGAGTCAATTGAATAATGATAGATTTTGCTCCATGGCCAAATTTATTACAGTTTGGACAACACCAAGAAGCCTTGGCAACTGACTGCAAATCCAAGCGTGCTGCAGCACAAAAATATCCAACCAAGTCAAAAATAATGTGAGAGGACCAAATGACATAAGACATTGTTCCTTTGCAATGAGAGTTATTCGTTGAGAAGCAGTGAGAAGAGTTAAATACAAATACAACATGCCAACACACCTATTGAACAGTAACATTAAAACCATATAGTATTTGAGAAGACTAAGAACGCCAAAGGGAAATAAACTGAAAAAAGAATTCTATTACATAACACATAACTAAAGATATAACAGAAACTGCAAACAAGATATACATGGATGAAATGCCTGAGGACAAGTTTCACAACATATTAGGTTCCCCCTATCTCCACATTTTGTGCACATATCATCATTCACACTAGCTGTAAGGGTTTTTCCATTTTTCAGTGAAATAGCTATGTCATGGAGGGTCAGTCCATTGGAACTGTAAATGCGACGGTAACTGCAAAAGGTACAATTATTTGCGTAGAGATAAATCGATCTAATTTACATCATCAAGATGTCAGAACTACTTTTAAGAGGCTCCTCACAGTTGACGCCTAGCAGCCATTCCAGCGTGTGCCTCAAATTGAGACGGACTGATCTATTCATGCAAAGAAAGATAATTGAATAGTATGAGATATCAAAGGATTGAACTTAAATCATCACATGGAAACTTTACGAACCACTATGACTGTTCATCTTCATCACCTTACCTCTGTTTCACAGCAATTACAGAAGATGCCATTTCCATGCTTGTAGCCGCCTAGTATTTTCTGAAAAAAAATGCATCACCAAATTAGGTCAAGAGGATGACCAAAAGAATACATATATCATGGTTACAAAACACACATGACACAACTTACACGTCCTTTTACATGATAAGCTAATTCAGCACCATCTGAAAGACCATCAGGCATAAAAAGTATCCGGTGAAGATCATTATCTTTGCCAATTTTCTCCAGGTTAAATAATTCAAGGTAGAACTTAACAAGACAAACAGATTTTGATTAGTATAACAGTAATAACCTTCTCTTTGAACCACCCTCTGGTGTTTTTTTTTGTTTAGCCACCAACCCAGATTCATAGGAGCTTGGTCTGTGAGTGCAATGAACCCATCAGCGAACAAGACAATATTGTGAACATAAGTTAGATACCTTTACATAGGAAAAGCTGACAAGCAAAAAAACAAAGAAAATGCTAAAATACAAACAAGAAAAAGATAAGAACTTGTTTTCACTATTATTTCCCATTCTATTGAGAGAGAGATAGAAAGGGAGGGACAGACTGCTTCAATGCACGTCTCTGCTCTTCTGAAATACTCATAAAAGTGCTCTGACAAACTTGCTGTGTAGAAAAAACTTGAAGTTGGCCAACCACTTCCTCCTAAGGTTTGGTTGGGCTGGCTGCAAATTTCACAAAATTCTCAGCAAAAAAATTATTAGAAATTAAGTTATAAACGTAATGCTGCAATCTACGAAATTTCCAAGAGAAGAAATTGCAACCAAAGCCTAGCACCATCTAGAAGAAACAAGCAACCTGCGCCAGATAAAAGTTTTAAAGGCTTTTGTAAGAACATCAAGCAGTTATTCAATAAATTAACCCCTTGGCGCTTTATATTTCTTCTCCTGCCACTCAATTGAATCCTTATGATGTTTACATACCACATCAGACTTAAAACAAAAGGACTGCGAGAGCAGGGAAGTAGCGATAGCCCCAGATCACTAAAGAGAAATAGCATCTATGATAAATCTATCTAGAAAGGCAAACAATATCAGTGTGCGTGGGCTATTAAAGATCCGACTCAAATTAACTAAAAAATCAATTGAAAGGGAAACAGGAAATGATAAAATATATCTTGACATACGATATCAGCATGTGTATATTTTGAGAGATTAAGAAAGAGGACCAGAAAGGATAGATGGGAGAATAACCAACAAGAGTCAGAACCGCAAGAAGTTAGTGGGAAATCTTCAATAATCAGGAAAATATAAAAGAGGAACAAGTAAAGTTATGTCTAGGTAAGAAAGTGAAATCGAAAGATCTGAAGGAGAGATTATGCAATCAAATGCATTCCCTCGAACATGTTTGTCATAGAAAGTGCCCGGCTCTATAATGCAGAAAAACTTTTGGAACTATCTAATGTGTCTTAACATTGAAGAGAACAGGATACAGTTGCCTTTTACACCTTAGCCACTTGTAATTACAGTAAAGCAGCATTTATTCACAGTACAGGAAATTGTATCACTTTGCATTAAACCAGGAATAACCGGATTGGATTTACTAAAAGTTGAATCAAGAAGAGGGAAAATGTTCTAGGCTAGAACTTCATAAACCTTTTTAGTATTAATTACTCCAAACATTAAGTAATACAGCCAAATGATTCCAGGCAGCTTATAGAAAAGGAAAAAGAGGGGAAAGGTAAAACTATAAATTAGCATATAAGGTAGATACGAAAGTAGACGATAGGAAGTTTCACCTTAATCAAAAAAGAGCATGAAGAATTCAAATACATATAGGCCATACTTTTTGATATTATTATTTGTTGAGTGGATTGATTTTTGACAAAATTAATACAAACATTACCAACTCCGACAATTATCAAAAATGGCTCAATAAGCAAGTACAATATGCAATAAATCAAACATTATCACCTTTACAAACCTGGAAGAATTCCTCATTAATGGATGAAACAGCCATGCCTTTCACAACTTCATCCAGCATACTTGGCGGAGCAGCCTTTACTTCTTGAATAATACTGTAAATTGGCCTCCCATTCTCCAGGTGAATATGATTATTTGGATGTCTAGTCTTAAAACCAGCATGCTGCTCAAACTCATAAACCTATCAGGTACAATTCAGTCTCACAATTACTATAAATGGTTAATCAATTTGTGCAAGTGCAATCAGAGTAGAAAACACACCAGCTTACTCTGGAGAAATTGCAAATTGAACAGCCGCACAAGTACCCTCCACCATCTATAATTCCATCTAGCTCCTGCTGGCACATCATTACAACAACATTAGGATTTTGGACGATCAGTAAAATGTACGCAATCAAAGCAACGAAAAATCCATGCTTACTTACCGCTGGAGAAAGGGATACATACTTCAGCCTCGCCCCATCAAGGATGCCAGTTGACAGCAGCTTCCTAACATTTGAAGGATAGTTGTGAGGAACTACTTTCTTACATATCTTCGACTCCATATTGGAATCATATCTACAATCATTCATACTTCCAGAAACTTCTCCGCCAGAATGATTACATGAAGAGTAGTCCCTTGCATCTTCTTCAGTGTAAGACACTCCTCGATCGATGGCACTAGTCGCAGGTTCAGCCACCGAAGTAGCGGTCTGGGTGTCATAATCCTCATTTCTTTCGCTAATTTTGAGAGTAATCCTCCTAATCCCAGATGAACTAACATGCTTAAGTATCTACAACACTGCGTGACAAACAGAAACCGAACCAGGGTTATCATTTTGAGGGATGCTGACATGCGCGCCCGTGTTATCACTAATCGGCGGCTCTTCCTCACTCAGGGCTTCTACCGGACTAGAACTTCCAGAAGAAGTGTAAGTATTAGCTTTCTCAAAATTCACATCCGAGGCCATTTCCGCACAAATTACACTTTCTCCCATGGACAAACTCCAAACTTACCCGAAAACCGCAAAACCACGAGACAAATTGAATAGTAATGTACATTATTACACCAACAGTGCTTCGTAGTTTGGGCTTGAATCGGTTTTTGACTCCAGAGAAACTTAGAACAAAAAAGTACATTATTTACGAAAAATAAGTAATTGTCCATAACCGCTAAAGCCGGTCTACCAAATCCATATAGGCTACCCTATACAGCCTGAAAAATCAATTCAAACACAGCCTCTTGATCGAGCCCAAACACAAGTTCCCTGGAATTCGATCCAAACCCGCGAGAATTATAGATCTGAGGTTAACGAATTGAGCTTTTGTTACCCATAAATTTGATTCATTCGATAAATGAAGGTTCAGAAGTTAAGTGTTAGGGTAAGGATTTTAGATTCTCTGTAAACGAACACCTGAAGCGGAAACGCAGAGAGCGGCAAAAAACCAGATAGAAGAAGGAGGTCTGCTCGCTCGCGGTGCAGATTTAAAACTTTTAAAGAAAAAAAAAAGAAATAAAATAACAGTCTTATTTATATCAAAAACAAAAACAAATGGATAAATAGTAGGACCCACTCATGCGGGATCGTGCCACGTAGCAACAAGACAAGTGTCATGTATGTTCAGACAGATTTAGAGATGGGCGATTTTGATTGGTCGTAAGCCGACGTGCACTATTGGAAAAGGCTTTGGGCTCCGTACGATTACCTGTCATCTTTGGGCTCTAAAGCTAAACATGAAGCCCACCAAGTTTAACTGAAGCGTAAGTCCTTTTGTTTTAGTTAAATGACTTCTTAAATCGTTATATTGGAGGAAAACATCACTTTTCGATGGTATATCTGTTCTAAATAAATTATTTCTAAAAAATTAAATGAGAAGTTCAATTTAAATAATTATTTAAAGTTTTAGATTATAAATATTTAAGAAAATCAATTAATTACAATTTTTTTAAAATTTTATATAACTCAAATTCACACATCCACATTTGACAATCTTTAAGAAACTCATCAATTATTTGAAAAAAAATATTTTGTGAACGTAATCTTATAAAATATTTAAAATTCTCATAAATTAGATCAATTTTAACAATTTTTTAATATATAATTTTTATTTTTTGTGATTTGATGTCCAAAAGCATTATTACAGACAATGTTTTATATGTAAAAAGTTAAACAATATGTTTAACGTTTAAAATATTTAGTCAGTATTAGACTATCATAAAATTAAATTGAAGAATTTAAAATATTTTTAAAAGAGATTGTTATTGCCTATCAAATAATTTAAAAGTTAATTAAAACTGAGATTATTAAATGATAATAAATAGATTTATTTTAATTTATAAAACATATTAATTTAAGAAAAGTGTCTAATTAATTAATAAACAAATCAAATTTTAACAACAAAATTTATTAAAATAAATCAAAACAAAAAATTAAAGATTGAATCGAAAAGTTACCTGATTAAAGGTTTTATCGTAGAATCAGTTGAGCTAATCAAAATTTTTAATCATGGCTTACACCACCTTAAACATTTGTAACAATTATTTATAACAAATTAATTTATAACCAAAAAAAAGAGAGATTCGCCTTATGTGAAGCATACAAACAAACAAAAAATTGTATAATACGTGGGATAAACCTTACTACGTATCCCGGACCATTCATAAAAGGGTTAAAACAAAAAAAATGCGGAATACCTGATTTCAGTTTTATCCAATATTTTGAAGTAGCTTCCGAGGCCAAAACGAGCTTTAATCTCTTCGTGACCTTTACGGAAGTCGATCGACAATCGATTAATATCTTTCTTCAGTTTTCTTAAAACGTAAGCATTTTTAATGAGTAAGATGACCTGTATGCTTACGAATTACATAAGTAATTGAAAAAGACCATAATCTTTATTTATAACTTCCATTCCCGAATAAGGACAAAAATGTCCAACAATTTGTCCTCTCCCTCTCTCTCTTTCCATAACGTTCAAACATTGCAAAGCTTATAAGAAGCGTCTAATTTTTTAATAAATTAATTAATTAATGTTGAGTTGTTTAATTAATTGGATGAATCTGGTTGGATTCTTATTAAGAGTGGAAGATTAATTGAACCATAAAATAATTATTTTTACATAAAAGGATTTGTAACGTTGATCTTGGTGCAGGGTGCAATTCTGGCACAGCCCAGGAAACCGAATCCACCTAATATGCCTTCTTTTTTGGTACTTTGGAAAGAGACTAAATCCACCTAATATGCCTTCAAAGTTTTGGATAAGATATTTAAATGGCATGCATAGAAGTCATACAAAACCACACACAAAAATTCTAGGAAAAGTATAAATAATTAGGGATGTTAATTTTGATCCAACTTAGTATGACATGATTTTAGCTCGAATTTTTTGAAGGATGTTAATTTTGATCCAGCCTAGTATGACCCAATTTTAGCCCGAGTTTTTCAAGCCACATGTCAAGCATGGACCGATCCGATCTGACCTAACTTGTGATCCTATTGAAATGTAAAAATACGACATTGTTTTAAAATTTTTCTAAAAAATATATAACTGGATGAGTCAGGCTGGCTGAACTCTGATGTATAAATAATTTCAAAATAAATTGTGATTAAAAGATAAAAATAATTTTAAAAATAAACTAAAAATTAAATCAATAAAATAAGAGATTTAGAATATAAAAGTTCAAATGATATAAAACATTTATAAAATTGATATACAATAAAAATGACAAAAAATTGAATAACTTAAAATATAATTAATGAAAGAGATTATGTTATCTAATAAAAAATTAAGTTTTATTTTAATTTATAAAAATTTATTAGTTTATAATAATTAGTTAGTTAATTAATTTATTAAAAATTATTAAAATAGATTAAATTAAACAATTAAACAATTCAAAATTTTATGATTTAACTGCCTTTACAAAAATATTAAATGCTTAAGAGTGATGTAATTATGCACGCATGTAAAAGCCTATTTTCTTATGAGGATACGTTTAGTTAAGTTTAATTTATAAAGATATTAAATGCGTCCACGCATGAAAAAAAATACAAAAGTCAAATTTTCTTATAAGTTTAAGTAAGTTTCATAGAAAATTAGAATTAAGTTGATGCTGGATCATTTTGAATTACTTAAATGGAGTTTAAATTATAATACTTTAATTATTTATTTATTTAAATACAAATAATTTTTATTTTTTAATATTTTTTACAAATCAACAACAATAATCATTTCTCCTTCTTAATCAATCATCATAATTATAATAATAACATTCATTATCGTTTTTTACTATATTCATCCTCGTTCTATTTATTATTCTTCCATGTAGACTAATCGTACCAAAGAATTGTTCAAGAATGTAAGAATGTAAGAAACTCAAAACTCAAAATTCTAAGTTTAGAAATTCTTTTAAGGTTGTTATTCATACCACTCAAACCATCTCCAAAGCACAAAAAGATTTAGGGTATGCTTCTTTGGATGTAACGAGAAAAAAAAGTACGAGTATGGAATAAAAATTAATGTTTGATATTAACCTATCATTAAAGAGGTAACACTTTCATTCTCTCATTTTTAACAATACTTTATTTCTTTAGATTACCATGAGAATGAAATTCATTGTTGTTATTACTCTATTCTCCTTCTTCACCGTATTCATTCGTGTCCTTATTATTCGCTACCTAAGGTCAACCAAACGTCCCCTTGATGTCTGATAATATCATAAATTATATTTAATTGTTGGAACCGTTTGTATCCACACGATTCACTGAGATATTTCCAAGAAGGTTTTCAACCTCCACCGCTTACGAAAGCTCACATGACCTCCACCTAACGTTCAATTCAATAAATACAAAACGGTACCATTAACAGTCAATAACCAACTAAACGCAGTAATTCCACAAAAACCAGAATAATGGACAAAGGGCTTCTGAGACAACCCCCCCAACCGAAAGAACATAACTGTTGATTTGGGCAGATTCAAGTCATGTCCATAAATCTAGGATATGGATAATTACAAACTAACACGTTTCCTACGCAGTCAACTCCTTTTTAAAACCCTACTTCTTTTCTCTTCTTTCCATGTACTTACTGCCATTAACTCTCAAGACTGCTCCATCTTTAGCGCTTCCTCCTCCTCCTCTCCTCCTCCAACAATGTCTCAGAGACCAAGCCGTCACCAGAGAAGGCCGTCCCAGAGTGTGATCATGTCTCTGCCCGAGGATCTCTCCGACCCTAGCTTGGTAGGGGATAGGGTTTCGCAACCATCTGCTCAACATCAGCCGCTGCAACCGCCGCGTGCTCCGCTGCCTCCTCCATCTGCAACGCCTCCGCCTGTGGAGGCGTCAGAGAATGCGGGGAATAAAGATGTTAAGGGCGCGACGGATGTGGGAAATTGATGTGGGTCTTTAGTGTGGGGTCTGTGGTCGTTGTTGTGTGAGAGTGTTGATGCATGAGGTTGGCAATGTTTTGAGAATCATTGTCGTAGTGATTATATTAGTCGTTTTGTCTCTCTAGCGCCTAGTCTTCAATGGAAAACTTTTCATTTTGCAGTTACCTTCCAAAATCAGTGCCCTGCTTTTTGTGTTTGTTCTCTCTTTCTAAATCTGGAATGATTTTAGTTTTGGAAGATAATGAACTTTGACCTCAGTGAACAGGGGTACTGGTTCTTTAAGGGCTACAAATCTTGCCTAACTGTGTAAATTTCCTACCTTAAGCATGAAGTTAACAGCAGAATTAGAATTGATGATTTGTTAAGAAAACTTTAACTTAATGGTTATCTTATGTGAGAGTTAAAATTCCAGATTTGAATGCTTGAGTTTGATTCAGTTTTTGTATTAATAAAATTAAACGAAATGATGTATGGTAGGGTAGATAATTAGTCCATTAGCTAAAAATTATACATGAGATTTAATGCCTTTGTTAAAATGAGACATAATTATGATATTTATTTATTACTTTAAATTATTTTTAGTCATTATTTTATTAACAATACTTAAATATATGTGTGAATGCTTGCTAGAGAATAATTTCGATAAAATTATCCGAGTATGATAATTTTATTTGAAACATTGCTTACAAGTCTATGAAAATTTTCATTCTAACAATTGTAGAAGAAATAATATAGAAATTATTATATTTTAATACTATTTATGACCTATTTGTATCAAGAATAACTTTATAGGTAGTTAATAGATGTAGTGTGAACTATATGAAAGTAGTTGTAATATCAATATATGATTTTGAAAATAAAGTTTAAATGTCATTAATATTATTAATTACTAATAGCAAATAACTAGTATAATTAGAATCAAATGAATACATTAATATCATACTTTATGTCTAATCAAAAAATTATAAGATGAACATGGTTGAATTATATGAAAATTATTCACTAAAATAGTTGATAAAATTATTTTAACATTGATAACATTTAAGTGATTGTGATGCATTGTTAAATAATAATCTTGATATATAAATATAAATTGTTTAATTAAAAAGTTTCTTAAAGATAAATAAAAAGAATTTAATTTATCTAATTTTAAATGCAATTTAAGGGTATGATTTTTATCTATTGTCAATATATTTATATTTAGGGTACTAATGATTTACACATAAAATTAGAATTCATTGTAAAGTTTTAAAAACTTTAAGATCAAATACAAGATTTTGATATTAGACCTTATCTTGACCCAACAAGTATTTAATTATAGTTAATTGAAATTTTAATTAAATTTTAACTAAATTACTAAAAAGTCCAAATATTATTATAAATAGACAATGACTTCAAAAAAATTAAATTAACACTCTTTACTTACATTTCTTGAAATCTCTAAGCAATTCGGGTTGATACGTTGAATGCATATGCAACTATAATAATTACGATGAACTAATTTCATAAATGATTCAAAAAAACGGGGAAAAAAAAAGATCAAATCACACAATGAGGTGCGATTTAAGTTTATGTTTAATTGTATTTTGAATCATGTTACAAAAGTTAAATTGATCTAAAATTTTCAAAAAAATTAAACAAAAAATTTCCGCATGATCTTTTTTCGTATAGAATATCCGTTTTTTTTGTGCATGATGTTTAAAATAATGCGCTAGTTTTAACTCTATAATTACCATTGCTTATATCTATGGGGGGCATTCGGATAATTCAGGTCAGATTTTTACTGTTCGAGTCCGGCCTGAATTAGCCGAAATTTTTTCTCTTACCCGGTCCGAACTCGAACTTTCAATTACCCGAACTTACCCGGCCTGATTTACCCGAATTACCGAATTATCCAGCCCGATTTACCTAATTTACCCGAATTATCCCAGCCCGATTTATGCGAATTATCCTAATTACCTTATTTCATAATTTTTTTAAACATAATTCGGGTAATCGGGCCGGCCCGAATTTTTTCGGAGTTACCCGTCCCGGCCCGAAAATAATTCGGGTAATATCCGGACCGGCCCGAATTATCCGAAATTTAACATTTACTTACCCGAATAATGCTCACGCCTACTTATATCTCATTACAATGCATGAGTAACATTTACATTAACATACGAAACTTTGACATGTAGAGGTTATTTGCCTGTGAGTATTAAAGCTGGAGCTCCAACCATTTTGTTTATCGTCCTGTCAGGTTTATAAAGCAATTACATAACGAAGGCGACTTTAACTTTAACTTTGTCTTCTACATCTAGATTTCTTATTCTTATCATAAATTATAAGGAAGTGATTAGATCAATGATTGAATTCACGTTTGTTTTGGTACAACGTAATATTTCATGTATGTGTATAAATATATATATATATATATATCAAATATAATTAAG
>JANZLF010000004.1:34414590-34429257 GCA_026546835.1 Erythroxylum foetidum
TATATACGTAATCGTAGGCTAGAATAGTGTGAGTATCCATGTAAGGAACCTTGTATAAATTCATGTATATGCGGTAGGGAAAGAAGAAGAAAATACAAAATACTTTCTCTATTTCTGGTATATACTGTACCCGACCGGTACAGAATGGTATTCGTTCCTTTGCTCCTAACACCACCAACAACAGCAATAACACTCAGCAATAGTTCTGTTAAAATCCGAGATTTGAGGAGGTCTAGACAGTATGCAATCTTATCCTATACTATTTTCGATAAACTCACATGTAGTGCAAATTAATAATAATACAAAATTTCAATAAATACATATAACCAAACATATAAAATTATGTAATGCAATACATATAGAACATGACAAAGATTAACAGTGTGAGATAAAATACGTAAATAAATACACAAATTAAGGCAAAAGAGATAAGTACAAGAATAAATCACATCGGCCATCACAATAAAGAAAATAATCCAAGTAAGAAACTACTTAGGTTAAATAGCTTGGAGAAAAGTACTACTTAATCAAAATATTAAGGTCATTTATAAAATGAAGGAATCGAAGGAAAAAGTTTAAAATACTTAAGAAAACGATAAAGACATTTCTATATAATATCCTTTATTCATATCCTGGTGAGCCAATTTTTTCTATTACGGACCACGTTCTCGATAAATCTTAGTAAAGTCATATCATTCTTAATGACTTCACTTAGTTCTTCTTAAGCTCTCTTTTTTCTCTTAGAATCTCTAATTATTATTTTCTTACATCTTCTCACTGGAGTTTCAAGGTATCTCCTGTTAATACGATCGAATCACCTAACTCTCATCTCTCTTATTTTATACTAGTCACCTTTAATTTGTCTCTTATCAATACATTCTTAATTTTATCTCTTTAATAAGATTACATATCTAACAGAACATTTTCTCTTCTCTGCTACCATTAACTTCTTACTATACACTTGTTTGACGGGTCAACATGTTGCCCCATATAGTATAGTTTACTTAATCGTTAAAAGATAGAATTTACATTTAAGCTTAAATGATATTTTCTTATCATACAAAACTCCTAATGCAATTCTCATTAATCTCACTTATATTTGAATGGCGCATATGCTCATAAATATGAATGTATGTCGTGCTTCAACCTTAATACATGTAACATTTTGCATATGATTTCTTTTAAGTCTATAATTTCTAATAATTATTACTTCTTTGCAAATGTAACGTTATTTATTTTTTATCCACTACTTGGCGACTTAAGAGTCTTTTTTGACCAAAATTTGTAACATAGAAGTCCATGTTCGAGGTCATCCTTTTATACATTGAATTTCATGCAATTTTATCTTTTTATGTTAAAATCCAATAACATTAGATATTACGCAATTAATTTAGAGGGCAATAGTCTGATAAGTTTTAAATTTCATGGTTTAATTTGTTCTTACTTTGGACGATCAAATTCAATCTAGCTCTAGTTTGAACGAGACTAGAACTAGAACTAGGCTCGACTCTAGCTCAATATCATCCTAGGCAATAAGGCGAGGATTTTAATGAGCGTACATTTACGAGTTGGTTTAACCTCGTGTTAAAAAGAAAGGAAATATTATTCTTTATTTTCAATTTGAAGCAATATCTTTTGGAGTTATAAATATTAATCCACTATAACTTGGCAAAAGGAAGGTAGATCATCAACATTAATTTTTGAATATTTTTATCAATAAAGCCATTTTTAATTAAGTTATTTAATTTTTAAAACTTTAGATAATTAAGAATTTAAAATTTAAATAGAACAATTCAAAAAAACTTTTTGTAATTTACTATCTCAAAATAAAATCATATACCAACATTCAAATTCCTATATTAGTCTTTTGTAAATGTCATTCTTAGTAAATAAAAAACGCACACAAACTATTTTGTAGGATTAAAATATCGTTAATAAAAGTTAATCCAAATAATAAGCTTAAAAAAAGCTCGGCCCTGATATAAGGACAAGAAGGACACCTATTTAGGGTTCATTCTTACGAAAAAAAAAAACAAGAGCAACTCTTAACTTTTATAAAGAACGAAATAACGCAAAATATGACACACTTTTGACCCTTATAAGGAGTAAAATGAGGTAAATTAGGGCTCCGTTCACTCTTGATACTCATAAAGAGTAAAATGAGGCGAATCTTTTTAACTTTCTTTTTTAACTTTTTTCATTTAATTTTTTAATTGTTCTCTAGATCTTAATCTCAAGAATTAATGCAACTTATTAGATTTTTTAATTATGTCATAGTGGGCTGGTTGAGTTGGTGAAATGGAGAGACATGGAGTCAAAAGATCCTGTGTTCGAATTTCTTACTTACAATCTCTCGATCGAGCCAGTTGTACAAAGCTTATCTAGTATAGAATACCCGATTAACGTAATTTATAAGCTATTATATCAATTTAAAGATTTACTCAATACCTATCTAAACTTGGAGTCCCTAAGTTTTCAAAAATAAACTTCAAGTGTTGCGAGTGTTTCTTAATAATTTCATGTCCCAGTCCCACCATTCCTTTTTGATGCTTCTACGTGCTCGAGAACATGCGTGCCCGTGTTCTGGCAATAAAGGAACCTCTTTAACTTTCAAAATTGTTGCATATTCTAGGCCTTTCTTTGTCACTTTGCTCGACAAAATTATTCACTTTATTATAAAAAAAGGGGTCCTGCCTTTTTATAATGGTGCTAAAAGTGGAGGGGAAGGAGGACAAGTGCCCATCTTTACAAGCATATACATGTACAAAAAAATTCATTAATATTAAGTATAAACAAACCAACAAATTTCAAATGAGATATAAAAATTAATAATATTATTTGATAAACTATACAACAAGATTCATACTCAATGTTAATATTATTGTTATGATTATCATCGTCGTCGTATAAGTCTTGAATTCACTAAATTTTGAGTTAGAGTGAAGATGAGGAATCAACTTTTATGTATGATCAAACAAATCAAATTTCTTTTTTAAAATGAGTCTATTTTTATTTTTATTTTATGGCATTTTCTCTTTTTATTAACTTTTATTATAAGTTTTAGCGGTGAATTTCAAAATAATGCCGTGTAATGCTACATGTATTGCTATTTATTGAAAATGACATTATTTTAAAGTTTGCACTTAAGAATTACAATGGAAGTCAGTTACAACTTTTGGGAAACTTGTTGTTATAAATTAACATTATAAAAAAATTAAAAAGTAAAAAATACACTAATAATATGATGTATAGATAGAGCCGATCCTGACGTTTTATAGGCTCTAGGCAATTAAAAAAAAATCTCCTTAACTTTTTTTCTTTCTTTATGATAATTAAGAGTGAGTTCTTATAAATAACAAAAGAGGTAAAATAGAAATTTTTTGTTCTTTTTTATAAAGATCAAGACTTTTATAAAGAACTGGATGAAATAAAATAAAGTTCTTTTTGTTGCTTATTTGGGGACGTGATCACCTGTTTCTAAAATTGCTATTTTTCTTTTTTTTTATACGCAATTTATTTAATTTAAACGGTAACAAATTTTAGTAGCAGGTGATTACGTTACTTAGAAAGGAAGCATTGTGCTGACGCGAACACAGAATCTTGATGGGCCCAAACATGAATGCTTTGACGCTTCCATTTAAACTAAACTAAATGATTTTTCACTGAAAAAATCCAAGTTTGCCACTATTAAATTTAATTCAAACGCTATAAAGTATAATGCCGACGATCAACAAATATATATAATTGTACAGCTGCTGACTGCCGAGCCGAGTCAAGCCAACAGCTAGCTTGCTGGCTCTATAAATAAAAATAAAATGTAAAAATTCACTAAAAATAAAATAAAAATTATTTGTTTATTTTGACTAATTTATTTATATTTGTGAGTAATCTTAATTAATGGCATATTTATTTACTTTTACATATTTTTAAAAAGCTTCAATTGCTTTTAGAAAATTATTGTATACAGACTCTTGTAAAATTATAATAAAATCACATATATTTTCTTAAAAACTACCATCACGAAAAGAAGGATTAGAGTAAGGTTTTACTCAAATTGTATTATTTAGACAAAAACATTACAAAACTAATTATATTGATTCGAGAAACAACATAACTTTTTTAAAATATATTTTGCATTATAAAAATAAAAAGATAACAAAATTTAATTAATAATTAATTATTTTGAGTAAATCAAAAAAAAATATGCCTAGACAAGCGTTTCAATTCAATGCAATAAAATAGGGTTAATTACATAAAAACTTAAATTTTTTTCAAATCAACAATAACCTGAATTTTAAAAGGTAGCAATAAAATGTTTAAATTTTTATTTTTTAATTCTAGCCGGAACTTCAAAAAGTATCAATAAAATGCTAAAACTTTCAAATTTTTACAATTCTAACTCAACGTTAATGTTTCTATTAAGTTTAAAAATGACATAAATTAGATTATGCAGCTTATACAATCTTACTAATATAGTACGTTATAATTTGAGAATAATTTAGGACATCAGAAGAGTAAACAAAAAACAAATAACAAATGGCTAAGAATATTGAGAAAACAATAAAATTGAAAAAAATTAAAAGTTTGAATTTTTTTATTATCACATTTTAAAGTTTAAGCTATAATTAAAAAATTAAAAATTTAAATATTTTATTGCTACTTTTTTAAATTTAAATTATAATTAAAAAATAAAAAAAATATGGGCATTTTTCGACAATTAGTCCAATAAAATATGATAAATATAAATATACATTTATCTTTTCTCTTTCATTGAAGCCTGAGTCTTGTAAGGTGAAAGAGCAGCCGATCACTGTCGTCTGTGATGACCTACCCGTACACGACGTGGATTATTATGATTGGACCACCACTCCATCACGCGCAAACTTCTCAATACGACACAACTGCGATAAAAGTTCCCCCCCAAAGCACTCTCACCTAATAAAGAAAACGTTGAAACACATCATCTTCGTCACAGACGCACAGCCCTCTTTATCGGAGCACACCTTTCCCTCTCTCTACATATAGTCTCTCCTCTTCTTTCGTCGATTTCTCTATTCTGTCACTGTCTCCGGTAGTCCAGTGAAATGGTGAGTCTTCAACTCTTCTACCGAACGGCGGCGTTAGTCCATTTCTTTTGTCTATGATCCATTCCCTATTCGGTGTTCTTTTTTTTTATTATTTAGTTGTTTAGTTGTTTTCTGGACTTGAAGTCAGATTGATCTGTAACCGATCTAGTTTTTGAAGTCAAATCTGGTCGAATTTATCTATTTTGTGCGCATTTCTGGTTCTTCAGCTGTGTTTTAGATGATTATGTGATTGGTAGATCTGGATTGGTGGTCAGGAACTGATATTTCGCTGGATCATGTAGTTCTAGCTGCTTCTTTGCTTATTAATAACGATTTGATTGATTTTTCATGTTCTGATTTCTCTGATGGTGATACTTTATCTTTCTTTTTGTGTTGGTTGTGATATGAATTTTGATCATTTCAGTAGCATCAACTGTTTGTTTTTTTTTTTGGGCTTTGCGCACGTTTATCTTATCCTGAATCGATCGATCTGGCTTGTTTGTGATTTTCTTTCTGTTTGGGAATTCATAAAGTGTTGCTAATAAAGATTTAAATTTGAGCTAGATCATTTGAAGACTTTAAAATTGGAGAACACAATTGAACTGCTAGAGCTATATTGTCTGTCATTTTTTGGGTCTACATTGTTACTGATTCTGTGTTTATTCATTTATTTTCCAAGGATTTGTTCCGAACATGCTTGACTTTCTCATTATTCTCATATTCAATCCAGTTTAATTTGCTTTGTATATTGATTTTTAATGAAATCCTTATTTAGTAAAGTTTATGTAATTCTCAGGCCAATGCAGCTTCTGGTATGGCAGTCCACGATGACTGCAAGTTGAGATTTTTGGAGCTTAAGGCTAAAAGAACCTATCGGTTCATAGTATTCAAAATTGAGGAGAAGCAAAAGCAAGTGGTTGTGGAAAAGGTTGGCGAGCCAACTAATAGCTACGAAGATTTCACTGCAAGTCTTCCTGCTGATGAGTGCCGATATGCTGTTTACGATTTTGATTTTGTTACAGAAGAAAATTGTCAAAAGAGCAGAATTTTCTTCATTGCATGGTAAATAAAACTTTCCTTGCTTTGTTCGATTTCCTGCCACCTAAGTATCGGTCTTGTCTTTATTCAATTCTTGTTTTATGAAGGTCACCTGATACATCAAGGGTCAGAAGCAAGATGATTTACGCAAGTTCCAAGGACAGATTCAAGAGAGAGCTTGACGGAATTCAGGTAGAGTTACAGGCAACTGATCCAACTGAGATGGGGCTTGATGTATTTAAAAGCCGTGCCAACTGAATGTGAAATATCTAGGCCATCCAACAGGGACTTCGTTCAGTCTTCTTTAGTGGAGTGAAATGTTTATAACTTGTGGATGGTGAACTGAGATAGTTGTGGTGTCCATTTCCAAGTTTTTTTTCCCCTAAAATCTTTTATTCATCTGAAGCATGAATCTGTAGTTTCTGGTATATTTTGTGATCTGTTTCCTATAGAACCTACCTATGCTTTGAGTGTCTTCTTGTAGCTTATGCCTACAAGCTAGCATGTAACTGTTTGCGAAGGGTTAGACGACACATGTTTAGTTCATTTTGAAAGTGGAAGTACTCTACCCGGATTATTTTTCTTTGGATCGTAAATGGCATGTTCTTGTATTTTCCTACTTAACCAATTCATTTAACCGTGCATGCAATGGAGATTCTGTATTTACTGCTTGGTGACACAGTTTATTGTTGCTGCCTCGTGGATGCTCTCTTTTGGCCGTAGCTTGACATAATTTGCATATCAATGCAGCCGACTAATGTGAGTTTCCGTACGAAAGGGTAGTGAACAGAACTGTAGCATTCCTTACCGTTGGACCATTCTCAGATTTAGACTCGTTCCACTTAGATATGGAAATTTGGTTATGCCGTTGTGACGCATGTTCAAAGTTGTGCACTTTGGAAGTAGGTTTGGAATGGGCTGTATTGGATCGGCCGAAGGTGGCCTGACTTTGGTTTGAAGTTCTGTATTGATACTTTGGGTCTCTTTTGAAACACGATCAGGATTGGCTTGTTTTAGATAGGTTTATAGACAATTTGAGTCTTGTCCGAAACTCGATTAGGTTTAGCTCAAATAGGTTTGGAATGGACCAGGTTGGATCAGGCCGGAGGTGGTCTCACTTTAGTTTGGAGCACTTTATAGCCAGACAGAATTTGGTCCAAAATTTGATCCTAGTTTGTGTTGTCGCTGTCTGAGATCGCACTAGTCTAATTTCCCAATCCAATTTGATCCAACCCATCAAAGTTTCCAACTCGACCCGTCCAGCTCTCCGTCACCGTCAACCTCTTGGAATTGAATCAGCCTTGAAGTTCTTAGTTAGTAGCCTACTTGTCAACATGTTTAGTATTTGAAACGTCCCAGGATCCAGGTGCAACGATGTCGTGTATTTCATCTTCTCTGTCATTATTGGGTTAATTGTGCATATCTACACCATCGCTCTACCGAGCTCAGACTCTCTTATTTGTAAGATTAAGATTTATAATCGTATCACTTTCAAAGTCTCTCATTATTATCTAATTGTAATTGCATTAATAGAAAAAACGTGAATTAGTTAATAAAATATGAATATTTTTAAACTATTTAATTATAAATTTTAATAAATTAAATCAAATTATTAAAATATGGTAAAAGACATAAGTTCTCTATAACTTAGCAAGTTTTTGAAAAATTCATTAATTTATAAATTTCTTGAAATAGCTCTTTTTAATTTTCAACTTTTCAAAAAAAAAAAACTCATTTGTCTTAATAATTTGGTAAATAATAATAATAAGATGTGTTATGAATATAGCATTTATGCTAAACAATATTATGGTTCGATTAAGTTTATAAGTTCAAATTAAAACAATTAAATTAAATTTAAATTGATAATTTATTATAATTTCAAATTATTAATTTAAATCAAATTTAATTAATTCGAGTCATATTTAATGACTAATTAACTTATTATATTTGTGGCATTTAATTAGTCTACATCTATATCGTTATATTTTGTTGTCATTTTTAATTCTAAAAGTATTTTTTAGACAATAAAAATTAGAAAGATTTTTCTAATTTTTAATAGTTGTTTAAATTATATTAAATTTTATATCTTTTAACCTTAAAAAATATTTATCTTTTACTGCACAAGAAATCATTAATATAAGAAAATGAAGGGCCATTGTATTATATATAAAGGTGGTAATGCGTTAGGCTGGCTAGCTCGGGCTCGCCTAGACTCAATCAAGCCTTGAGTTACCTAAGCCCGATCTAGCTCAGGTAGCCCTAAGCCTACCTTGGCCAATTTGACCCATTTTTTATTTGTTAAATAAAAATAAAAAATGACATGAATTTTTATAAACAGGGCTAAGGCTAGACAGTTCGAACATGGCTCAAGGCCTAATTTTTTTTAAATAATCATATTTGAGACTCGACTCGATGCTTAGTCAAATCGTATTACTCATGTTAATTTTAAATTAGGACGGATAAAGCATTATTAGGCATGAGCCTAATTAAGCTTGAACTACAATAGTTAAGTAACATGAGACTACAATTTTGACAAATTGAGGCCTTGGATTAGAATTGAAATCTCCAATATCTTAGTATTCACGCGGCGTTTGATTGACTAGAATCGTCATTTCATTCTTGATATATTTTTTAGTAATAAGTTATTCCGTTGTTTGGTTGAAAAAAACATACATAATATATAATCAAAGGTTTCACTTATTCCTTGAGTTTGAGAAATAAGTAAACTCATCCCTTCTATCTTTATCTATTCCAAGTAAGTTGAGAATAAAAATAAGAACATGTTAGACAAAATTATCTTTAGAGATTGACATAATTATTTAGCTATAATAATAATAATGTAATTATTGAGAATTAATGAATATTTTGATTTTTTGTTAATTATTCTTTTATCATTTTAAATTTATATTTTCAAATTAAATACATCAAACATTTATAATAAAATAAATTAAATAATGGACGTTTTATTATCTTCTTCGTATATTTTATTTTTTATCTTTAGGAGTTTTTTGAATTTTTTTTGAAAAGGAAGGTAATAGCTATTATTGGCTTTCAAGCCAAATAAGTTCAGAAATACACATAAGTGGTCGATGGGACTAAATCATCTTGCCCGTCGAAATGGTAACAGCTCTAACAAGCCTATGAGCTACTCCATTCGCAGACCTACAAGCAAAGACTAATCACACATCTCTTAACCCAGTGAAAAGGGATTTACAATCTGAAACTAAGAAATCAAAAGCAGAAACATCATGATAGTTAGGATCCAGAATAGCCCAAACACAAAATTGAGTATCTGACTCCATAACAATAGAAGACCACCCTACGTCTGTAATCTAGCTCAAGGCTTCTCGAATGGCCATAACCTCAGCGATTTTTGCATCAAAATTGCCAGGGACAGCTACCTGCATAGCGCTAACAAAAGATCCAAGAGAGTCACGCACAATAATACCCAATCCAACAAAAGGATCGTAAAAAAGGGCTCCATCCACATTCATTTTGAGGAGTTCGTGAGCTGGTTTAGACCATCTCTCCTGGGTCGAGGAAACAACAATGGGAGTGGGGGAGTCATTAGCTTGTAGCCAACTATGTAGAAAGTTAGTCGCACGTCTAGCAACTTGCAGAGGGGTCATTTTTTTATCTTTCCAAAGCAGCGCATTCCAGGCTTCCCAGATCGCCTATAAAGTCATTATTAGAATCTGTAAATCAAATCGCTGGAGCACATCGATCATGGTCTCAAACTAATCACTAAACCACACACAATGGCTGAAGAGAAATCCAACTGTAGAAGACAGCCAACAATCCCTCACAAATTCATAGTACACCAGCACATGAATTTCATCTTCCTCACAAGATTGACAGAAGGGGTAGAGGCCTTCAACTTGAAGATTACGACGTTTGAGCAATGTCACACAAGGAATGGCAGCATTCAAAGCCCTCTAAACGAAATTAAGACATTTAGGTGGAACAAGCAACAACCAAACCTTCCTCTACATTCGAACTTGTACCTGTTGTTGTTGGTTTGGCTGGATAAAGAGCAAGTGACGGTACACACTTTTGATAGTAAACAATCCTTTTTTATCAAAATGACAAAACCAATCATCCTCTCCACCAGATTGGCTTAGAGGGATTGATAATATGGCAGAGGCATTCGGAGGTTCAAACACCTGGGATATAACTTCATACTTCCATTGACGATGTTCTATGAGGTCCGATACTAGAAACAAATCTGTAACAGCAGGTCGTGTCATTGTGATTTTCATAGATGACGTAGATGGCAGCCAAGAATCCTCCCAAATAGAGATAGAGGTTCCAAAGCCAACCTGTAGACAAGCACCCTCCTTGAGTAAGGGCTTACTCTCCCAAAAGCTCTGCCATGTGAAAGCCGAGAGTCGAGGTAAGGAAGCTAGTAGATGGAAAGTATTTGGCTTTCAATAACCTCGCGGCGATTGAATTTGGGTCTTTAAAAATCCTCCATGCTTGTTTCCCTATCATAAAGAGATTGAAGTCTCGTAATTTCTTAAAGCCAAGCCCACCTAAGAATTCGGTTTATACATCTGTTCCCAACTCATCTAGTTAATACCTCGACCATGTTGTGCATCAGGACCCCACCAAAAACAACACATCATATGCTGAATCTCCATGTAGAGAGTCTTGGGTAGCAAGAAAAGGTTCATAACATAAGTTGGTAATGTAAGACTGTTTTGAGTATGATTGCTTTCCCTGCGCTATATAAGTTGTTCTGCTTCCATGAGGTTAACTTCCTCCAAACCCGATCTTTAATGAAGTTAAACACCTCCCTCTTGCTTAGTACCACCTGAGTAGGTAGGCCCAAACAGATACCAAAGTCTACTTTCTTATACTCGTCAAACTTGATGTCGAATTGAAGTTGGAACAATTTTAGAGAAGCATAAAGAAGACTTCACTAAATTGATATGTTGACAGGAGGCTTGAGCATTAGGCCTCTATCACTTCTTTAACCATAGTAGACGCCCCACTAGTCACCTTGAAAGCAAGTAGACTATCATTTGCAAAAAAAGAGATGGTCAATAAAAGGAGCCCCGCGGGCCATAGAACGACCATGTCAAGTCCTTGCATGCACAGGAGATTGAATTAGTCGGGATAAGCCCTCAGCACACAAAATGAATAAATAGGGAGAGAGAGTCGCCCTATTGTATGTCTCTAGACGGAGTAATCGGATCGAGATGTTGACCTTGATATAGAACCCAATACATCACTGTTGAGATACATGCCAGAACAAGACATTCATTGTTGACTGAAACCCATGTTATCAAGCAGCGTCGTGATGTAACTCCATTCAAGCCTATCATAACTTTTGAGATATCCATTTTCAGAGCTATATGGCCATCCCTCCCACTTCTCTTATGCAAGAAAAAATGCATTAGTTCAAAGGCAATGATATTATTATCCTGAATGCTACAATGAGGAACAAAGGCACACGGAGAGGGAGAAATAAAAGCCTACAGGATTCTTCTCCATCGATTAGCTATAGCTTTGCTCATGATCTTGTAAACAACATTACATAAGGTGATCGACTTGAAATCTCCCATATCTTCTGGCATGGTCTTTTTTCGGAATAAGCAATAGGAGAGTATTATTCAAAGCAGTAGAAAAGGAGCCCTGAGTCAAATATTGTATACAGATATTACAAATCGAAGGTCTAACAATATCCCAATGTTGCCGGTAAAACACAGGATTAAAGCCATCGAGCCTAGGGGCTTTGTTAGGTTTCATACTAAGAGCTACCAATTTAATGTCATCTGCAGTATAAGTAGCTATAAAATCAGCATTCATCGCAGGAGAAACACACATAGGAATATGTTCGAGTACTGATTCAACTGCACCCGAATTAGCAATAAAAAGTGTAGAAAAGTAACCTATGATTAAAATTTCCAAATCCGAGCCATGCTCTACCCAAGTACCAATCGCATCTTTCAATCGAGAGAACTGATTCTTCTTAAATCTATTAGTAGCTACAATGTGGAAGAAACGCGTATTCCTGTCGCTTTCTTTCAGCCAAAATATCTTAGATCACTGTTTCCAACGGATCTCTTGAGCATGAAGCAATTCATGAAACGTTCGTTTAGCAGCCGCAATGTAGCACCCCACTCTCGTATGAGTTGAACTCGACATTAATGGTGATATCCGAGTCCGTGCTCCATGAGGGTGAC
The DNA here is from genome assembly GCA_026546835.1 of Erythroxylum foetidum. NCBI lineage: Eukaryota > Viridiplantae > Streptophyta > Magnoliopsida > Malpighiales > Erythroxylaceae > Erythroxylum > Erythroxylum foetidum. The sequence goes on from JANZLF010000004.1 coordinate 34,426,883, forward strand.
GTGCTAAAGTACTTAATCATTCAAAAGTCGATATAATTTTTTTTGAAACACAACCACAATATGCAGAAATCGATACTCAATTTGAGCTATTTCACAAATACAAAACACTTGAGTACTTTCGGAATACAAATTTATACAAAAAGTTGCAGGATATATAATACAATACAATACTAAATAGAGCAATGCAATGCAAACACGAACTGATCTCGACCCCTATCCTTCACATGAATATTATAGGTATACTTCGATTGACCTAATGAAATATTTTTCTAGTCCTAAAAAATATTTGCAAATTTTGAGTAACTAAACCACCACCGTAGCTCACGCAATCAACAGCAATGTAACTACCCAGAACACGACAATTCCAAGAAAGGCAACTCATTTTCGCCGGCGGCCCTGGAATCCAGTGGCGGCCGATAGTACAGTCTGTGAATCAACGGACATGCTGGTAAAGGTATCAAGATCCTGAGTCTCGCCTTGGAGCTGATCCTGACCCAATCTTTCCCGTTTGGAGTCACCCATTATTATCCCGTCGTCCAACTCTGGAGTTGATCCATCGGGTAGAGCAGCTAAGGAAACAGTATGGGCATGACCGACTGAAAGAGTTGAAACAGTGCTGCTATGAGTCATACCACGAAGTCCCACCTTATCTACCGCGGAGATTTCCAACTGCCGCTCTATATTTGGGTCCACACCACCAACCCCTGTACTGGGCAATGTGGAGTGACTATCGGATGGCTCATCAGATGCCACCATCGGACGCAACCAACGATCACCAATATTTCGCTGCTCCCGACGAGAGGGGGCTCGGAGGATGGCAGAAAATCGAAAAATCGAATAATTGAGGGCAAAAACGCTCTGTGTGACCAAACAAACCACAGAAAGTTGAAAGAGGGAAGACGTTTATAGGTAAACCCAACAGTAAACCATTCTCTTTTATCACATTTGAGCTTAAAACTCTCCCGTAGCAGACGACGAATATCCCAATTGACCATCATACGCATATAAGAATTCCAGGAGTTCTCAAAATTCTTCGGGTCCGCTTCCATGAATTGGCCAATCTTATTGCCAATGTCCTGCAATATTCTTTCTGGCCGAAAACTAGTCTGGAGGCCGTGTACTTGAACCCATAAGGGAACCTGGAATAAAGGAACCTGTAATGGAGAGGAATAATCCCCAAAACGTTCCAGTAGAAGCAGTTGATTATCGAAAATACAGGGTCTCATATCCAAAACACGGTGTACATCAACCTCATGAAAAAATTGGAATACGTACGTGCCCCCGTTAACCTCACGAACCTGCATTCCCCTCAATGGTCGCCACACAGAAGCCATGGTATGTCGCATGGCATGAAAGTTGATGGCTTTGTCAGTCAAAAATCTCACAATCAGAGCTTTACATCTTCATTCGGATCCAGATCTTCAGTCCCATATATGAGGCCATCTTCCTGATCCCCATCCACCGAGAGATTCGCCATCGAGACAGCAACCCGATCGTCCTCCATATCCAGCCACCCAACTCACGCAAGTAAAGAGCCCTAACAAATGGGCGACAAAATTCACTATCAACGAGAGATTAGCCAACAAAACTCAAATCAGCCTCCATATCCGGCCACCCAGATCAAGCAAGAAGAGAAACCCCAAGAAATAGGGACGAGACACTCCTAGAGAGGAGACGAATAAAAAGCCATGGTTTTTGTCTCAGCAAGTCATTTGGTTTCTCATCTGTACCGCAACTTGACCCACCACCGTAGTAGAAGCCGACGACGACAACCCACCAACAACCTTCTTTCTTCTATTCAGCGGCCCACTGTCCGATGACGAAGATTAGAGACTGGTGATGAACAGTGCATCTGGAGTAGCACGCACCTTTCCTTTTCTTAACTTGAATATAAAATTTGATCGATATCTTTCTCGAAATATTTTGAATATGAACTCTTGCGATTATTTGAATCAAACTATCTTTCGACTTTCTGTTTGAAACGCTTGATTTCACTGCTTGTTGTTTTATGTAACTGCAGTTTTTTTTTTTCTGTACAAACCACACAACAACAGGAGCATGAACAAGAACAAGAACAAGAACAAGTACAAAGCAGCAACAGTTGAGATATAATTGTCGATTAATTTACTTCTGTCGTTGACTCGTCTTAATGACTTCTGCTCTCATCGCCGATTTGTTTTTTTATCTGAGATAGCGAACAAGAAAAAACGGAATCATTTTTCTTTTCACGTTTCTTGTATATGACTATTTTCTAGTCTACCAAATGGACAATGAAGCTTAATTAATTGAATAAAGTTAAAACCCATCAAACCCTTTCCCTGTGTCCTTTAGTTTTGAAGATTCCAGCCGGCGATTTTCGTTTTGCTTGTGGTTTG
>JANZLF010000004.1:34497493-34513332 GCA_026546835.1 Erythroxylum foetidum
TACCTAGCAACTCTAGAATCCCAACCAGACAAATTGGAAGCTTGAGTTAAGGCATTTCTCCAGCGAAGAACCTTTGTGCGATCACCCTTAAAACGCTGTTCGTGCACATCAAAAGCTTCCTCAAACGAACCTTTCTGTTTCCTTACCTCAGATGGGGCAACATGGTAGAAAACAGGTATAACAATTTGACCCATCTTTTCATGGCACTCCATTATCTTCACAAGTTCTTCCAAACACCATGTTGAAGAAGCGTAATACTTTGAAAATATGACTACGGAAACCATAGATTTCTCAATTGCTTGATGGACCGCAGAAATGATTTCATCACCTCTCCTGAGACTCAATTCATCAACGTAAGTGTTGATACTTTCTCGTTTCAGAGCCGCATACAGATGACTAACAAAGTTGTGGCGGGTATCTTCCCCCCTGAAACTTATAAACACGTCGTGTTTGATCGACCGTTGACCGGTGGTCGGGAGTTCCATCGATTCGCACCTAAAATCTGAAGAAATCACGCACTCGATTGATCTGAATTGCCCCTTGTTTAACTTAACGAGTCGGAAGAAACAAGTCGGTCTTTAAACACTTAACCATAGTTAACTAACTCTTGAAGCTTAACCCTAGTTTGGTTAAGCGAACTTTCTCTCCTTTGCGGGGGAAGCACTGTTGGGCTGTGGAATTACGCGTGAATTTTTAATAAATTAAAATAAACTATTTAATAAATTAAATGATCAATAAAATTTAAATATTTATTAAAAAATTTTAATATGGTTCCTTTAAAATTTTCTTTCCTAAATCAAATATTTATATATAAGAAAATTAACTTTTTAAAAATTTAAATTAAAAATTACAGATATATTGCCAGATCTTTTATATAATTTTAATAAATTCTTAATACAATTCCTAATTTTGAAGTAATTTTTATTTAGATAGAGTTTGATAAGTGTAATAATTTTTCATGTAATAACAATAAGAATTATATATCATTTAAAAAAAATTAAGTGTTAAATATTAAATTTCTTCCTAACAAATAATAGTGTTATAGATTAATTTATAAATATTAAAGACATTTAAAAGAAAAAAAAAACTGTGAACGTCTGTTATAAAGGATCATAATCTATGATCATCATCCAATTCCAGTTTTAACTATTGGAGATGAAATCTACCATTACTACCTTGGAGTTTCTTTTCAATCGCAGCAAGCAAAGCCTCCAAACAAGCTTGATCCTTCAACTTTTTAATGGTTGCCTCAACATCTGCTTTGCTCTTTCTGGCCTCCTCTAGGAAGGGTTGAAGCTTCTTTAACTCCTTACAGCACTTGTTCATCACTTCGTTTTGTACTTTGGCAGCATCATAACAGCTCTTCATTTCCCGCACAAGTCCAACTCCTACAGCTTGGCTTTGTTGGAGTTTGGCCTGGACATCGCTTAGTTGGTTCCTAAGGGCTGGTTGTTTACCTTCCAATTGAGTTTCCTTTTTGTCCAGGAACTTTTTCTCAGCATCTAGTTCCCAAAAATGGCAGTGGTGCTGTTGGCGATCGTAACTAGCTCGCTCTTTTTTGGCTTTCAATTTAGAAGCTTTATCCAGGGCGTTTTCAGCCATCTCAAACTGTTCCTGCGTACGCTTAAACTTGTCTGCGATAAGTTCAATAGCAACCTTTATCTCATTTGAAATGCCTTCCTCAGGTCCAAGATCAGACAGATAAGATAAGGAACCTTTTAAGAGTTCTAAGACATTCAAAATCCTGTAAAACAGAGGAACCACGAGAGAAGCAATCAGCAATGGTCTTCAAAGTTGTCCTGATTCTTTTCAAGCTGGATTGAGAGGGAACAGAATCTTTTGCAAGTGTCTGCCGGTCAACATCGTGATTGACATCAGAAAATGAGGAAGAAGTAGAAGCAGTCTGGTTGTAGCAAGAAAGCATTTTCTGCACGTTGATTAACAGCTGTAGTAAAAGGAGGACGTCAGTATTGTATGTCTGAGATGAAACAAGTGAGCTACGAAGAAAGGTTTACATGTGTGGAAGACGCTGCATCTGCGACAGACACAGAAGGCGCTAGAGAAGTCCTGCAGCTTGCAGCTTTTTTAACATTACAGGAGCTGGGATTTCGAAAATAAGTCCCATTTGTGCTACCAGATTTATGATGGTGTGAAGCATCCTGCATAGTGCATAACACATGACTGTGAAACTCTAATTTCTCCAATACTAGCAATCTATGGAACACCATGACAAAAGAAATAGTCCAAAGACCTACCTCCTCTGTGACTTGTCCTCTGTGTAACTCCGGTCGATGTATCTTTTTGGAAGGCAATTTTCCATGTATCAAATTTTCGAGAGGTTCCTAAGATTGACGACCAACTTGTGGTCTGAGTTTGAGCGGAATTTAACCGACTTTAACAAATACAAGAAAATCACCAAACACAACAATTAAGGACTCTTTGACATAATGAAATCAAAATCCAAGGTTTACCGTAAAAAACTAATATTTATGTTATTAAGAAGTCATGGCAGAAGTGGATGTCCCCTTGGTTAGCATTCAATAAGTTGGTCATATCGTCTTTTCGGTTCAACCAAATGATGGTGTAGTTTCTAGAAAGGCGATCGTCAAAACATCTATGGATAATTCATAAATGGCAAGATGGATAAATGTACAATGCCCTTGATTACATATATGAAATCAAGGACTTCAATCTGTAAGTCATCTCATTGCATCATTGCTCCACGACTTACTTTACTAGGGTCCAGAGAAGTCTGTAAGCATTTCACCAAAAGATTAAATAGCTTTCATACCTTTCACATCAGCTATTTGTTTCTTTTTGGAGAGCCCACCACTCACAGGCATTGATGAAGTGCGATGAGTTGTTGTAGGCTGCAAGATGGCATCTAAAAAGGGGAAAAAAAGAGTAATTACGAAGAGGGAGGGCTGGCAGGTGATGCCAGGAAAAAACCAAAAAGATTATCCGAGTACTACAGTGGAAGATTAATTTGAGCAGCTGAGGGCTCATAAGAATCTTTTGGTCCACATATGGTCCAACTTCTACTTGTGGGGGAGAAGTAACTAGATGGCAGTTGCTAACACCAAAAGAACACAGATACATTTGTTGGATTTGGCTTCTATTTATCCACTAGCCAATCAGGGTATAAAGTCTAAACACATATTTACTCTAAGATACCCATTGTTTTAACAATGATGTAGAACAAAAAATGTGAATCACATAAGTTTGCAAGTAATCTGTCTTTGCTATATACTTCTCTTCAATTCCAATTCTGTAAAGATTCACTTTTCACAACAATGCTTTTGGATTTACTTCTACGAACAAATGCAGAGGAATCCCACATTAGAAATGGCTTATTAGCATTCCAAAGGTTGATATCAAACACTGAAACAAAAATCAAAAGCATATTCTAAATATTAAGCCACCATTCTGTATTCTAAGGTTCCGTAGCCTCCTAAGCTCTTCCTATTCTAGTCCTCTCTACCACAGCTAGATATATTTTGAGTTGTAAGGCTTTCTGTAGCCTACTTTTTATTTGTCCTACAAAATTCTTTTGACTTCCACCTTCACTAGTTCTCAACACTATTCTTTTTCAACTTCCAAAGAAAACATAAATTAAATATCATAATGGTGAACAAACTTCATAAGCTAACTATTACCCTTCAACCCCAAGGCGTCAAGGCTACATACACGTTTCATCATACTGCTAATATCTCTGGTTATATCTTGAACGATTCCTGATTCATTCCTGCCAAAATGATGAAGAAAGAATGATAAGATATGTTGCCAAGTGAAAGAGAGGCACAAAATACATATGGTGCAAACGTGCATTGATATTTTTCTACTGCTTCGTCACTATTTACCCTTTTATACTAAGTACTAGTTCAGAATAGCTTGGTCACATAATGTTTGCAGAATATGGAAATCAAAAATTACCTGTCAATATTCACTTTATATGCAATTTTTGCCGCAACTTTTCCGAAACCATTCTTCCAAATCTTCATCATCTGCTCAGGGAACTTGCTTCCAAGTTTAATGAAAGCATTTTCAAAGCTTCCAGTTTGATATCAAATATCTTCTGACCTTATGTGATAGAAAACTAGTAGGATTTCTTTCTCATCATATTTCAATATCATCGTAAAGCAATGGTGTTGTGTTCTCATCACGGTGGTAGTGTCTACATTAGCTGTAGTAACATCTGTTGTGGATTTGGCAGCCATCTGTGTGCTTTGTTGCGTAGAGAAAAGGTTACAATCACGAATGATAAGGCATTTCTCGCAGGAACTCTAACTGAATTGACACGAGAGGATGCTATCAGAAAATCAAATATTGTGAACATTATCATTTCAAAAAAATATCTAATATCTTCTGACCTTATGTGATAGAAAACTTGTAGGATTTTTTTCTTCATATCATACTTGAGATGACTGAAATATGATAAGAAGAAAAAAAATCCTACCAATTTTCTATCACATAAGGTCAAAAGATATTAGATATTCTTTTGAAATAATAATGATCACAATATTTGATTTTCTAATAGTATCCTCTCGTGCTAATTCATTTAGAGTTCTAGCGGGAATTACTTTATCATTCGTGATTGTAATCTCTTCTCTATGCAATCAAGCACACAGATGGCTGCCAAATCCTCAACAAATGTGGTCATTACAGCTAATGTAGATACTACTACCGTGATGAAAACACAACGTCATTGCTTTAATACAATATTAGAGTGATACAACCACTATACTGATCTAACCAATACCTGGCACAAAATTTATAAGGATTTGAAAACACATGAAATTACTACATGACGGATCAACGTATCTCTTGGTTGGCTAAGAATGTGTTAGTCAAAGCAAAGGAACAGACAGAATTATTCATTGACTGGGGCAGCAAACTATGGCATCTTTGCTCTTCGATAGTGTCTTCTATAGTAAATAGTGTTCAGTGGTAAACCATATATCCATTTCGTGCGGCCAACTTAAAGCTACAACAATTCAAACAAGCAAGTTAAATGAATCATTATCACACCCAGTCCGAAATCCCGCATTAAAGCGGAGTTTGAAGAAGTCCGATAGTACACAATCTTACTCTTACATAATAGAGAAGTTGTCTCGGGTAGACCCGCATGCAGATATAACAAAAAAAAAGTGATGCAAGTTAAAGAGTAAATAAGTAAAACTGGCACGCTATATTATTATACAATAAAATTACAATAAATACATAAATAAATAAAATATAAAATATAATCAAAGGATATACCTGATAGTGTCCAGATCTGTTAGTACCTGATAAGTTGCAAAGTCCAACTCTTTTTGTCTCTAATTAAGCTAGGAGTTCTTGCTCAGAGACCTTGAGGGTATGATAATCCTACGATTTTAGACGGCCTCGCAGGATCTTTCCCCGTACACTTGTCCTAAAAAGCCAAGTTGTATGTCCGAAAGCCTTTTGCAAGACTTACAATGGTCTGATGAAGCTGCAAAACCTCGAAGATTACCCCCTTGGTTGGAATTCTCATATACATCAGGAGTAATTCCAGCAAAAAAACATGCTTGTGAAGAGCTATGGAAACCCCTGTATAATGTCTCCATATTTGGAGAGAAGTTGCAACATTTCTTGGCAACATTGTAATCAAAAAATCCATAAATGGAAGAATATTACCAACAAAGAGTTCTACAAACAGTGGGGTTCAATTATGCTACCGACGTAATTCCAATTCTTCCCCAGTACATGCATAAAGCGTATTCATACAATATACCCCAACACTTGAAAACACAATTCCAACTTCTCCAACTCCTAAACCAACTCCAGTCAACAAAGCAGACAAAAATGTAGACCTCAAGCTCCCAAATAAGTAATGTTCTGTCCCGCCTGAATAGAAAGCAGGGAGACTGGAGTGTTACGGCAGCAAAGCTTATATTTAAGACGAGAAATTGTTGACCCTTAGAATTGGGCCATCTCAAAATAAGCCCCAAGATTCTAGCAACAAAAGAACATCCTAATCCTCGAGACAGTCGATTCTTGTAGTAACTTCAACAAGCTAAATTGCTTAGCAACCATTCCATCTCTAGTGCCCCTAAAAGTCCAGAGTACCATTTCTTGAAGATGTAGAACAACTGCTCGTCTTGCTATATGAACTCCCACTGGATCCATCTACAGGAGCTTGATTAAGACATTCTAAGGCCAAGAACCTGCGCCTATGCAACTTTATTGAATATGTTGTAGCCTCAAGAATTACAGGAGCCTGTTGACAATTTTAAGTAGTAAGAATGCGGACATACAATATATATTTGAATAAATACCAATAAGATAGTTTGACCATTTAAAGTGAAAATATGGCACAAAGTCCATTGCAAGAATGAACTTTTTAGTTGACTTCAGCAGCCAATAGGGATGGTTAAGGGTAGTCCTCAACCTGTCTACCTAAAGCATGCACAAGAATTATCCTGATTTACAAACACACCCTAATTACAATATTCAGATGATTGTATAAATCAAAACAGTATATTACCTGAGTATTAATACGAGCTATCTTGTGTATATTGAGGAACCCGATCATGTCTTGGTAACCGGTAAGGAGTTTTGCCAATTCCTTGTCCTCGTCTGAAGAAAATTTGCTAAGTAAGAAAACAACATGGTTCAACAATGCAAACTAGCTAATGAAAACAATAAACCTGGAATTGCTTTGACAGAAAGCAAGATGTCTGCCATATGCTGCCATCTTTTGCAAATGGATGGTGAAAGAAGAGAAGGTGGAAAGGTGATGACAGCAACTGCATTTGCTGAACGTAGCTTGCTTTTAAGAGACTGAATAAAAGAGAGCATATCCCAGTCCTGCAGTAACTGGTATATTAACTAAAAATCCAGAACTTAACAGTTGCAATGACTGAAGTGTCATGAGAAGATTATTTTCAATCAATAAGATACTACAAAGAGAAATACATTATGATAACTTGGAAGGCTTTAGATGGAGTGCAATCAAAGGGATCATAAGATATTGTGAAAAAGTTTCTGCCACTTGCCTTGTTGATGTACTCACACTGTGGAGCACATAATGATTGAATTGCAATTCGTCCACAGCGTGAAAGTTTGCTATCACTCCTAGAGATAGTAACTAAAATCATCAACATATCTACGAGGAAGAATAAGTCATTGTAACAGATGAGCAGACACATCTGTATAACATTCTGAGCCAAGATTATAAAGAAAGAAGTCACTTTAGAGTATACCATGTTACATTTTTCCATAAACCAAAATGCAATGTCTAAGATGCATGACCGTCCAGAAAAAGGAAATACCTTGAAAATTGAGCTAAAAATGTGGCGCAATGGTCCTGAAAAGCAGAAAGACTTGGAGTGTCCTTAGTGCTAACACAATCTACATATTGTCCACTAAACAAATGCCTCTCCAATGGCTTACGTATGTCGAACTCACTGCAAAACTCTTGTTTATTTACTGCAGCAGAAAAATGATGCAGGTCAAACCAGCCCATTTATTACCATGGCTATGGCAGACAAAAAGAGACGAAATCTCACCTCTATTACCATCAATAATTTGATGATCTTCACCAAAATACTTCTTATATTGCCAAGCAATCCTCAGACTGTTCTGCAGTTTTTACAGACTCTTTATCACTTCATTTCATACATCAAAGGACACTAAGAATTGACAAAAGCAATGGGAACGTCAATTAACATGAGTAGCACCTGCTCTTGATCTTCATTGATAGGTTTATCCTTTGCAGACGTTGAAGGACTTGGCAAGGTGCCCAAAAAGCCTCTTGGGTCTTTGGAAGGACTAGCATAGAGAAGAGGTTGATGGTGAACAAGTCCTTGAGACATAAAATTCCTTAACAAAAGCATGTGATGAGGAGCCTCGGCATCTTCCATCACCATGACTAAGCTTCCCAATGGAAACCCATCACCTATAATCCTAACATATATATGTTACAACAATTCAATAATCAAATTCAGAAAAATGGAACACAAATAAAATAAATAATTCAATAAATTAATCATGGCTTTGTTTTCATTGCTTTCATCAGTTACATCAATAGTAAGAACAGGTACATAAACCAAAACAAAAATGCAGAAGCTTACTGTCAAGGTCAGATATCCCAGAAGAAACATAGAAGGTGCCATTAGGACCATATTTGATTCCAGGAGTCTCAAGAGCAGACGCATTTGAAAAATTGCTAGAGAAACTAGTTTCTCGAGCCTTGTTCTCAGCCATTGCTGGGTTGCCAAGTTAAATTAAGTTGTCGGATAGCTGTCTCACTCCCCTTTGTTCAACAATGCGAAATTCAATTCCATATCCCAGAACAACATAAAAACAATAAAAAATGCTTAAAAGATAAATAAATCTGACTTTTTTAGTCTCACAAATCCTATAGCTCATGCATCACAATAAGGTTAGTGACGTTTAAGTTTGAACCAATTTATCAAGCTAAATAAATGATGATGGAGGATAGCGTAATTGTAAAGGCTCATGACAGAACCAAGGGCTAGAGGTTAGGAGAAGTGGAACGGAGTTACCTGGTGAAGACCCTTATAATGTAGCCTATAGTACGGCAAGCACTTCAAGTTAGAAACACCACCTTCAAATAATGGAAGCTTTCAGATAAATTGATATATATAAGCAAGTGACATATCCATAACAAACAAATACTGCAAACAAATTGCTAAGCAAATTGAAGAGGACATGCAATATGAATAATCATCTATTATCTCAAAAAGAAATATATCGCCACACAAACAACCAATTAGCAAATAAATAAGTGAAGAAAATTTGAGATATTATTAACCATCACATGGAATTAGTTAAATCAAGACTATTTACAGCTCCTCAATACATGACTATTGCAATCAACAAACTATCAAATGAAATTGAGCCTAGTACATGGGGGAATGGGATGGTGACAATACGAGCTAAGCTTGCTGGATGTTAAATGAATATGAAAACAAAAGTAATACATCCAAATATTTGATGATCAACACAGTGAGAAGGGTAACTCTCTGATGAAACTGTCATACAGCTAATAACAAAATTAATAATACTAGTAGCATTGAGAGCAAAGAGAAGCCAAAGAAAAAAAGAGGAAACAAATCATTATAAACTACTTTCCACAATCCTATATAACCAGCTAGTAATGTACGAGAGGTTTGGAAGTACAACTAACAGGTGCTCAAGAATTCTTCATAGTCGTAGAACGCATATGAAAAAGTCTAGCAATTTATCTATTCCTTAATGGTGTTCGGTAGAGCTAAACCAAGTACGCTATATCCTGTGATCCCGATCCCTTTCGGACAAGATATATCTTCTTCAATAATATCCATTGAAAAGACTAACACTTTCAACAAATCCATTTAGATCTATTAAGAATAGAATTTAATGAAGAAAAGTAAAAGCAGAAATCTTGGGTAAGTCTCCCCTATAAGTAATTGGGAAGTACCCTTTTTCCCTACAAACAGTGACAAAATTCTTACGGTATGAGAGTAATCTCAACCGATATCATCTGACCCGCATCACCGCACAGATTATCAAACATGGCAGAGAAATAAATGAACTACAAAAATAAACTTTAAGCTAAATTTAAGACAAAAAAGGAAAAAAGAAATCCTAAAATATCAACACCCACCAATGCAGGACATAAACAAATATGTTTAAAAAGCAAATTACATGATGCACTCATTTATCCAATCAAACTCAATAAACGGACTAAGCACACACAAAACCCATGAAACCAAGTATACACGAGTAACAAAAATCACAACTTTGCACTTCAAACAACCGATTGGCTTCTGCAAACATAACAAGCTAGATCCATGAATAATTCTTAGCAATTACCTACCGATTCTAAAGCTTGAGAAACAGCTCACACTTCAACCCCATTTGATGGTGATTCAAGAAAATGAGAAAAAGAAGACTTCTAGCCTCTAGTGATGAACTGAAAAGCGCTTGTATGTTACAGCCGAGGAATTACTTCGGCTTGGGTTTTGTACAATTAAGATGAACAAGAGTATTCTGGGTTTTGTTTGGTAAACAGGAAAGTTCTTGTCCGTCGATTTTCGTTTCGCCACACAAACAAAGGTGTTGCGATTTCTTCGGACCGTCTTCTGCCCCTGACTGGTCTACCTGTGCTTGATGAAAAGGAATGAAAAATAGTTTAAAATAAAGAAGAAAGAAACCTTCCTTTAGTCTTTCAACTTTTAACAAAAGTTCAATTTAGTACCTTAACTTCAAAATCAACTAATTAAACCTCAAACTTTCGATATTGGAACAAAATAGTCCTAAGTTCTGTTAGGAGTAAAGCACACAGAGGAGGAGAATGGTAGTCACACGCACTCAGGCAGCATTTCCCTTACCTTTGGAGTTCACCAGGAGACGCGAAGCCGTCGATTTTTCATTTCATCTCATCTCAGATAACATACCCTAACTGGGTAAAATCTGGATTTTTCGACGGCATTGAGAAAACGGTACCGTAGAAGTTGTAGAAGATTCCTGAAATCGTTGTCGTTTTTTGTGATGTAAAGGGTTGGAGGTACGGCGTCGTTTTGTCTTTGTTTGAAGTCTGTCGTGTAAGGGATTGTACGTTACGTTAACCTTCAATTTGATGAATTATGTGTGGTCTAATATAAACGAAAGGAGCATAAGACAAATTTAGGGTGTCTTGTTTAGGAGATATATATAGCAAAAAAGGTATAGGTATAGAATAAAAATGATGATTGGTACAAAATTATCATTGAAGAATTAAATTTCATTTCTTAATTTTAAACAATCCTCTATTCCTCTCATAATTTAGAGGAATGAGAGAGAGAAATATGAGAAATTGCACTATGATTAATTAAATATGGTAAAATTAATTAATTATGGTGAAATCAATTAAATAATTAATTACACTATAATTAATTAAAATATTGTGATTAATTAAAATAATACTATTAAGTAAAATATAACTAATTAAAATATAAATATTCATAATTAAAATATTAGTATTCATTAATTGAAATATTGTAATTAATTAATTAATTACAATATAATTAATTAAACTATTATTATTTATTTAATTACATTATATTTAATTAAAATATTATTACTATTTAAAATATAACTATTCATTAATTAAAATATTATTATTAATTAATTAATTGCAATATAATTAATTAAAATATAATTCATTCATTAATTAAAACATTGTAATTAATTAAAATATAATTCATTAATTAACTAAAATATAATTTATTTTGTAATTAATTAATTACAATGTTTTTTTACAAACCATCGCTATCAATAGTAATAGTAATCATTCATTTCTCTTAACCAACTATCAAAATTATAAAGATAATATTCATTCTCACACGTCATTATATTCATTTTCATTCCTATTACTATTCTCCTGTACTAACCAACCACCCCCTTAATAGAAATTGAATAATTTGAAATTGTGAATATGGCAATTGGACATTGTAAAGACTTGGATGGACCACAAAGTCGATTCAGAATCCCTTTTGAATGAACAACTTGAAAATTGAGTCGCATTTCCATCTTTAGTGTTAAATAGCTAATGTTGTACACTATTTTTGTGACCTTTTGCTTGTTGGCTGTGGCTATTCTGAAAAGAGACGTAATGGAGACCAAGGCAAAGGACAATCACTCCAAGAAATTGAGTGGTGTTACAAGTTTTAATAAACGGCCCAAGAATTTCTATGATGATAAAAGAATTACCTTTGATTCTTTTTCTATTGTTTTAGTTAATAAATGGACATTCATTTTCTGAAGCTGGATGGTACTATGTTTTGCTGATCGCTGAAAATTAGGGAACTGATACTTGAAAAAGAGTTAGGGGACTGCTTTAGTAGTGATTCAACTGAGTAACATTTATTTTCCCAACTATAGACCAAATAGCAATTTTCTACACTTCACAAATAACGAGCATTTAGAAAACGCGACTATCACGGTCCCTATTCTTCTTCCAGATATCAAAAGCAGCAACCACGATCTCTTTTTCTTTCGTTTTCATTTTATATTTTTTGGATGTATATGAATTACGTGAGTATACCATTGGGTTGACAAGATGATTCTTAACGCCACAAAATACAAAGTTTTCAACATGACTTACTGTGGCTAGAGTTAACGTGTACCTTCCCTACAGAAATAAACAAATATTCCAAGTCTATCATCTATCATCGTAATAGCTTTTCGAGCTTAACTACTGAAATAGGTATGTAATGTAAATGGGCAACAGAAACAACAAAAATAAGTCACTGTCGTTCACAAAATCAAGCTAGTTCTCAAGCCGCTAAGTCACTCGGAGTGCTCCTTAGAATGTTTCATAGGCATAGCAAGAAACAAATCAAGCTGGTAACTGAAGTTTTTTGTTGCTTTTCCAGCTGCATCACATTAAAAAATGGGCGCACGTTAGATGAACTGCAATCACTTGCACTATGTAAATACTTGAATATATAAAAACCAAACCTTTCAAAGTAGTAATAAAAGAAGTCCGCATACAACAACGTTTGTACAAGGCCTGAAATCCAAGCTGCGACAGACCACCCACAATATAACAAAATTTAAATACGACATTGAGGAGAAAAGGAAAAAGACAAGAAAATGTAAATGCAGGAGGAAACACCGCAAATGAGAAGGTTAAAGCATAAAGCATCAATCGATTTAGGTGTCATTCCATGAACTTGTAATCAAAAGAACAAGTTCACAAGAAAAACAATAAAAATGTATCATGGCAGACAAGAATTTGTCTTTACTAGATAAGGAAAATTCAGGCTACATCGACTGATGAAGACTGCTGACAAGTGGCTAAGTGTAATTAGATTATGCTCTTAATAATCTAGGAGGAAGCCATCCACATAAATCAGTCAAAAAAAAAACCTAGCGAAAATTCCCCAAATAATGGTCGAAACAAAATTGTTCATAGGCAATTCACGACTTGATTCTTCCAACTTTCTTCCACAAGAACTCTATTTTCTGAACAGGAAACCAAAGACTATTCTTATTCTTAATAATTTCATTGTACGGCTATCTAGCTAATCATTAGCCATCCAACCAAGCCACATAATAGGAGTCAGCAAAGCTAAACGTCAACAGTATGTTTGACAACCAAGAGAATTAAGCTGCTAAAGTAACTATTAGCCATCATGTCAATGACCCTGAGTACCATGGAGATATTTTCATTAAAAATACACATGGAAATAACAGAAGAAGGTCCCAATTATTCTGTTCCGGAGAGTGTTTTATTGAAAAAGTAGAGAGAGAAAATTTCATACTTATCCAATGAACATAGTGTGGCTCAGTGAAGTAGCGATAGATCCAATTGAAAATGTATAATGCTCGGTATGCTCTGCATTAGACAAGTAGCAATATATTAGCAAGGACATTATTCACCTTTTCATGTATTGGCGTGCAGGAAAAGCAAAATAGTACAAACAACAAGAACTCATAACATAAAATGCTTTGACTTTGACATAGGAATTCCAACATTTGTTGTCCCTTTTCACAGGGAGTGGCCGGTAAGAAGAAAATTTCAACAGTAACTAACAAGGATGGTGAGTATACTCAAAAGTATATTCTGTGTTGATCATCCCCCAAACATGTATGTGAAGACAAATGGTGAAAATCGAAACCATGATAAGCTACCAAAATGTTCTATATTGAATCTCAAAAGAAATACTTGCAACTTCGAAGATACAAAAGAAAGACCAACAAGATATCATGAATTGGTACTACCAACAAATAGTGGAAGTTGTTAATCCCAATTTATAAATACTTAAATAGCTTACCCAAGAAGAAATACATATTGCCCAGTTAAGTTGTCAATATTTCTCGTTCTTTGTAATAATACAAGCTGAGGAAGTATGGCAACAGCTTCTAAGAATATGGAGAATGTCCACATGACCTGAAATATTTGTTGTAACATACGTAAGAAAGAGAAAGAAAGGGGGAAAAAACACAGCTAACTTTCTCAAATGAAGTCAATGGAAGATCCAGAAGAGTTCAGTAATGTGAATTTGGAACTTCACAGTGGCATACGAAGCCATAGCACAAAAAGAGAAAATAAACAAGAGTAAAGGCAAACCTCTTTAAAAGTGAATTTCTCATGAATGAGGAGGGCCAAGAGTATGCAAGGTAATACTAGGAAATAATGTCGGAAGGTGTCTTGATCTTTATCATAAGACCTGCGAACAAGCTTGTGGTGCCTTATGTACCAAACTATTGAAAATGAGCTCCCTAAAAATATCAATTTCATAAGAGTGTTGTAGAGAGATATAAAATCAGTAAATAGATCCAAATAGCGAGTCACAAAAACAATGGTGTAGAGTTCCTGAGTCTTGAGCGACACCCCTGCATAGAGTAAAGGCCATTGGAAGTCAACAAACTATTCAATATACCACAAAATTTGCAGAACAATTCAAATTTATTTTTAAAAAAAGCTAAAGCTCAGATATGATGTGATCAAAATTTGATAAATCAAAGGGTAAAAAGAGCCTAATGTTGAAAGCTTGTTCTGTCCAACTATAAAACCATGAACAAATAACGGGTAAATCTTGTTTGCGTATTACTATGCCTTATGACAGATCAAGATGATTTGAAGCGTATGTATTCCTTTAGAAAGGCAAAAAGCATATCCGTTCCCTCCTAACCGTGGCTTTAACATATTCTTGTTTATTCTTATTGAGTGTGCTTTAACTGCTTTGAGGACTATGTATAATATGGATGAACTTCAGATGAATAACCAGTCATGCCAAACTGAAAGCCCACTCCAGATGTGAAGGACTTGTATACATACTCATAGGATGAAGGTAACTTTTTTAATCTCAATGCTCTCTACAGAGGCATTTAGAGTAAACCCTAAAGGAAATGGGAAGTTTTTTAACACAAGCAACGATGTTCTGCCGCATGGGAGCAGCATCACTTAATTAACAGCTCTACTTTTCATCCATAATTTATCAAGTGAGTTCGCTAGGTCAGGGGATTGGAATGTAATTATGAAAGGCGCAAAATAACCTCCAATTACCTAATTCCGGAAAGGAAGGAACCAAACCACACCATTAATCTTCAGAAACGTGAAACAACGAAATTCATTCAAATTTCCGTCCAAGGTGCGCTAATCAACAAAAAGTTTATTTTCTCGACAATCTAGATCGAGCAGAAGCAAATGAAAATAGACTCTTCCACATAAAAATTAATCTTACCAAAGGAATAAAACCCGAAACAACGAAAAGAAATGACATAAATTTTAGAGAAGTATATGTCGACAGACGGAGAGAGTACCTGCGCACGATTTGATGGTGTGGATCTTGAGAAGCAAAACGAGAACGCTTGCCAGGTGAGTCATATCACCCGCTAATCTAAATACATTCATCTCTGTATTTTTTTTATGCTTAACCTTTCACTGAGCTCAATCTCCCTGATTTTATGGTACAGAGAGAAATTCTTACTCACACAGACCGTGACTGCGGACCTCCGGTTATGGGGGTTTGCGGCGTACTTCGGATCTTGGGAAATGAAAATGGTTCAGCCAGCGTTACATGTAATTTTTGTTAAAAATGTTTTGTGATTTTATTTTAATTTTGCTGCGTCACTTCTCGAGTGTCCCAATTATATTTTGCCACGTAGTTCGTAAGCGAAAGCGGCATCCATCGAGTCACTTGCTGTTGCCACATCGGCATCTTGCACTTAACAGTCATATGGTTAAATAATTATTTCTGATAGCAAATAATTCTTATAATTTAAGCTTAGTTATCCTTCCTTTGCGAGACATTTTCTTCTTTTTACAGTTACCTATGTTTTTTATTAATATTATATCATTATAACATCAATTAAATATT
>JANZLF010000004.1:34560936-34576309 GCA_026546835.1 Erythroxylum foetidum
GGCGGCTGCTGTGCTGGTTGCGACTGCAGTATCTGGCGAATCACCAACTCAGCTGCCTCTTCTATCTGTTTCCGGCTTAGGGCAGCGTGTGTGGGCGGAGGAGGATCTGCGCCTACCTGGTGCTGGAGATTCGGGGTTGCGTGGTGCGCAACGTTATCTTCCACGGCCACGCTCTGTTCTTCTTGCTCCAAAGCTTGAGGCCGTAGTTGATCGTTAGGATTGGAAGACTCCGTGCGGGAGATGTGTGGTGCAGGCGGCAGAATTGCAGGTAACTGCAAACCGATACGCTGCATCGCCAGAGCCGCAACAGCGGCTATGTCGGGATTCATCGCCGCCGCCTGACTTATCTGCGTGGTTCTGGACGTGGTGCCCGGAAGTCGGGCCCCACGGTGGGCGCCATTTGGTTCAGCCGGATTCTGGCCGAACAGTGCGTTGCCGTTTGGCTCCATCGGTTGGCAACTTCCTGTGGACTCAGCTACGTGATTATACCTGCAAAACAATGGAAGGCAAGTCGGGGGTGATGTCCCGATTAGCCCCTCCGACGCTCAAGTAAGGTTTTTTGGTGAAAGTGGTATCAATGAATTCAGAGAAAACGAAGTAGGTTATGATCGCTTACCTGAATTATGGGGAAAGTTACCTTATATATGGTTTCTCTGTCAGGTTTAGGTTAGAAAATCTTTTTACGTGTTTGCATGGGATGTTATCTTCTGCTAATGGGCTCTAGATTTATGGGCTAGGCCCTGGTTAGGCCTTAGGTGTAAGACTGATCATCAATGAATAGATCGATCGGCCCATGGGTCGTCTCGACTGGGTTTGGACCCAGAATGGCCGTCCCGACCAGTATATAAACGATTGTATTATTTGTTTTACGAGATATACAAAAGTTAACTATTTACAAAGATTCCACACACGACTCCAATTTGATATGGCAAATTAAATCGAGAAGTACTAAGTTAGACGAAAGATTCACCAAGTTCACTTCAATTTGAACTTTTATCCTCCATTTTTTCATTTTAATTTGGCTAGGGATGCATACAATCATCCATGTTTTGGACTAATCCAGACATCCAATTGGGAACAAAACTTGATCTGAACATGAGATAAAGGTCAAAATTCTGGTTGTGGACATCATAAATTATATCAATAACTCAACTAATGATTCCAAGATTGAGAATTAATAAGTTAGGATTAGAGATTAAGATTAGGTTGGTATAAGTATATAATAAATGTCTTGATCAATGTCAAATCATATTTAAAGGATGAACCTACCTCATATTCGAATCCAAATTCAACCGGATTGAAAAGTTTTACATTCACAGGAAAGGGGCCGGTATCATTAGCCAGGTGTAACCCATTGGTTTCTGTAAATTTTGTTTAGAAAAAAAACACCTAGGACGTGATTTCTGTAAAAATTCAATCCAGCATCTACACCTATTTATGTGGTTCAAGTTAAATGAAACTAGGGTTGAGAATAGGTTGGTCCGGCTCAAATAGCCCGAAGCTAGAGTCGAGTTCCAGCTTAAATAGCCCGAAGCTTGACTCAACTCGATTCTAGTCAATTCCTTAAATAAAAATATAAAACATGATGTTTAAGTGAAATTAATGGTGGCAATAGCCAATAGGTTAATTCCAGTTCGAATAACTCAAAGCTTGACTCGACTCGACTCTAGTCAATTTATCAATTTCTTAAATAAAAATAAAAAACGACATGTTTAAGTGAAATTAGGGGTGACAATAAGTTAGTCCCAGTTCGAATAGCCCAAAACTCGATTTGATCCGAATCGAGCCAATTTTTTTAATTTTTAAATAAAAATAGAAAACAATGTGTTAAAGTGAAACTAGAGGTGGCAATAAGTTGATCCTGACTTGAATAGCCAAAACTCGACTTGACCCATCTCGAACCAAGTTTTTAATTTTTTAATAAAAATAGAAACTGATGTCTTATTTTTGTAAAATAACATTGTTTTTCTTATAACTATTGGGCCTCGACTGAACTTGGACCTTGTGAAAAAAAAAAAAACAGAAAAGAGATAACTTT
Organism: Erythroxylum foetidum; assembly: GCA_026546835.1. Classification (NCBI taxonomy): domain Eukaryota; kingdom Viridiplantae; phylum Streptophyta; class Magnoliopsida; order Malpighiales; family Erythroxylaceae; genus Erythroxylum; species Erythroxylum foetidum. The sequence continues at coordinate 34,562,975 of JANZLF010000004.1, forward strand.
TCTGTAATTTCTCTTTTTTAAAACAAATTGTCTTAGGATTTAATATTTAAAAAATATCATATTTATTAATTTTTTCATCAAACATATTATGAATTAAATAATTCTGTAATATAATTCAAATTAAGAAAAATACATATGTTGTGATTATATATCAACTTGATCCAGACGAAAAAGCTCATTAGTTAACAACACCAGACGGAAAAGTTAGTTAGGGATTGTTCATAAGCCCAGCAATGCAAAATGTGGCCCACGAAATGAACAAATGGCGTCGCCCGGACTCGAACCGGAGACCTTCAGTGTGTTAGACTGACGTGATAACCAACTACACCACGACACCTATGCATACAATATCTTACGTAGAATATCAGGATCATTTTAAAACGAGAAAAAATGAAAACTAAAATACATTTAAAATCTTAAATTTATAAATATTTTATTAATTATATATTTATTTACTTTTTATTTTTATTTTTACTCTCTATTTATTTTTTATTTTATTTTATTTATAATTTTAAGTTTTTCTTTCATATAAAGTTATGAAAAAATTCTACTTAAAAGGATTATTATTTAAATCTAATGAATTACGTATAGACATATCATTAAACTGAGTCAAAATCTTAATAAACCGAATCCAACTCGTGCCGCAAAAGACAAGTCCCAAGGCCTTCAGTTTGGTGCAATAACCCCAAAACCATTTTTGAAATATTCAGACTTTCAAAATTTGGAGAGCCATTCATGATCATAGTTTACAAATTAACGTTTTGGATTCATCAAAACATACACAAAAATTGACATCTAACATTAAATTGATTGAACAGGTTTTGTTGCAAAAACAAGTCACTGCACTACATAACGAAAGAGACCACAGACTCGATAACAGCTTCAAGCAAATTTACAGTTCCTAACAACAAAGAACAATAAACTCAGCCACCGAAACCGTACAGAGTCCTGCCCTGCCTCTTGAGGGCGTAAACGACGTCCATCGCCGTCACAGTCTTGCGCCGGGCGTGCTCCGTGTAGGTGACGGCGTCACGGATGACGTTTTCCAGAAAGATCTTGAGAACGCCGCGAGTTTCCTCGTAGATTAACCCGCTAATCCTCTTAACACCTCCTCTACGAGCCAATCGGCGAATTGCTGGCTTCGTGATACCTTGGATGTTATCGCGAAGAACTTTCCTGTGCCTCTTGGCTCCTCCCTTGCCCAATCCCTTGCCTCCCTTGCCGCGACCGGACATTTTCGAGAGAGAGTGACGGAAGTTTTGGTGGTTAGGGCTTTTAAATCCCAAATAGGAAATTTTAATCGAAGCTTAGATCTGTTAATGTCGAAGGCTCCCGGATGTGGCCGGTATTTAAAGGACACTGAGTTTATGAGATTCGGTAGGCGAGGGCGAACGTAGACCGTTGATTTTGAATTTCATCCAACGGTTTAAAATGGCGATCCGTGTGCTTCTTCTTGCTTTGGTATTACTTATTAGGAGATATGAAATATGGCTAACATTAACCGTTGGATCAGACAAAATCGAGAGCTATGATTACCTATCCATTTTTATGGCGTGCGTCGAATGTTATTGGTTGTCGTTTCCGTTGTCGGATCGATGACATGGTGCCTATATTATATCCATATGAATGCAGTTGGAGATCAAGTCGGCATTCAAGCGGCTGTAGCTTAGTGGCTAGAATTCTAGGTTGTGGCCGTACAGATGGCTCCAATCCCACCAGCCAGGATTGGCAAGAGAGTATTTTCTTTTATTCAAAATAAACGTGAGAAATATACATTTATTAAAGAAGTTAGTAAAATATTTGATATACTCTTATTAATTACATGTTGAAAAATGTAATCTGTATAATTAGGATATGAGATAAATTAAAGGATAATTTTAGAAATAAAATTATAAACATGCATGAAAAATCGTGAACTACACTTAATTTGAATAATTAAAATCTCTCTAAAACGACACTTATTTTAAATAGGAGGGAGTATATAATTTTAACCTATTAATAATGGGCATTTTCAGATTAAACGAAGACACAAGCTTGAATCTTTTTTATATATGCAATTGTTTAAAATTTAGGGTTAAAGTTTTACTCTTGTAAAGAACCTATTTAGTTTAAGCGAAAATTAGTCTAGATGTAGATGGTTTAAATATGTCTTCTTATAATTAGAATCCTTTTAAAATATCTCGTAAGATAAAAAATATATATTATAAAGTTAAAATAAACCCTTTTATCATTTTTAAAAATTATCAAATATATTCCATGCTTAGCACCGCATATATCATAATAGGGGCAAAATTGAACAGGATTCACAATATTGAGTCACGTGCTGTGCTTCCCTTGTGGATATGCCTTTGATGGATCCTCCCATATAATTAGATTCTTCAGTTCTTTCTCGATCTCTATCGTTTCCTTAATCACCCTGTCAATGCAGAACGCCAGGCTAGTCAAGCAAAGTATCATCTGATTTTCAGACTTCTGCTCAGCTTTGCAGTTGTCAAGCTCCTTAAAGACTTCCATCGAGTGTTGGAGAAAAGATTCTACAATCTCTTCAACTTCTTCTTCATGCTGTGATTTCCCTGCCTCCACGTCATAATGTACCTTTTCCATTTGCAACTTATCTTCAGGTTCTGAAATGGATTTTACTTTCGTCAGAAGTACCTCTTCAAAGGATTCCAGTGAAGAGACGACTTTACGCCTGAAATGATCTAAATCGCCATTCAAGGTTTCTCCTAGTTTCTTCTTGTCCACTCCCAGTCTCTCTGATTCTGCCAGAATGTTTTCAATTTCATAGGCTGTAAATAGCAAGAGGTCCGTCATCTTTCGTAACGAACCAAGAAGTTTCTTATAAGAAGCACCATTGAATGGCACGAACCAGAAGTTGGGTTCCACCTCAGCGTCAGCAATGAATCTTTCCAAGTTATTGACATGCCATTTCAGCATCTTTTGTCTATCTATGAACTGGATCATCTTTTGGCCACCACATACTGAAATATCTTCCACGCAAATCTGAAGAGCTCCCAGGCTCCATGCAAGTCCAGTTTTGGCAATAGTTGCTGCTCTCACTGGCTGCGATGCAACCTCTAGCACGATGAAGCAAATCAATCCTATGCTAACTTCCGTGAGTCTTGCAATAGCAAACTCGCTAGGTTCCCCATAATTCGTCCTGCCCAAGATGTAGAAAGCACCTGTAGCAGCTGCAGTAGCACCGGCCTTACCGTACATCTTACTGTGCCTTAGGAAACTGGTGAGCATAACCCAAGGGAGAAGAGGTAGAGTTTTTAAGTCCATGAAGTGCTGGAAAACGAAGCAACATATGATTCCATAGATTGATCCAAGTGCAGTTCCTTGTACACAAGCATTGGCAAGTGAAAACAATGCTTGTCTTCCGTTAACAAAGCAGATAGCAGTAGTGAGTCCTGACCAATACCCTTGATCTTTCTCAAACATCAACCCTAATAAAACCGCAAAACCCAGAGAAAGTGAACACTTCAATGCAAATGTCCATCTTTCTCCACTTCCTAGTTGGACGAGACTATTCCAGGTCTTCACAATCCTGCGCTTGGTTTGATCTTTAGCTTCATGGGTATTCACCTTCCCTGTATTCTCTGAAATGGGCTCGGGACATGTACCAATGGGTGAATCACTTTGAAGATGTTGGATACAGTATAAGAAGAAGACAACTGACAGGTCATGCAGGGTCCTGGCATTGGTCTTGGGGGTCCACAGGAAAGTTTTTGAGGATGTCTCTGTTGTGTCAGGAGTTGTTTCTAAGCAGAAAGGTCCAAAGGTTTTAGCTTGACTTAATTTTAAGCCTCTGTCCTTTATCTTGAGTAGCTCCTCCACGAGCCCTTCGTCGTTCATTCCAACTGGTAACGATTGGCAACTCAGAGCCATTTCTAGTCCTCTTAATTTGATTTCTATGTTTTGCAAGTTTTCACCGGGATTAGTCAACTTACTGTTGCATAGTTCCCACATCAAACTACTCTGCACATTCCAAAGTGACAAATTAGATTGCAGAACTAGTGCAATTTGAACTGAACTAGAAAATACGCGAATTTGAACTCACTTTGCAATCTATTACGTCTTGAAGATTTCTAACACCTGTTTGAGTGAGCAACTTTGCTTGAGAAATCAGGTCAGTCGCAGCTTGCTTGTCTTTAGCAACGAAGGCCTTCACCAAAAGTTCCAATCTTTCTGAAGCATTCTCCATATACAAATAGCATGCTCTCCTAGCCTGCAAGCAATGGAAAAGTTGGCAAACTTAAATGGGCATATCTATTCTTCTCTGCAATTTGCTTAGGACTATTATTATTTCTATCATCTTAATATTGCTAACACTGTCATAAAGAATTGCTAGCCTTCATTGGTGGATGTTATTTCCATTTGATTCTACCAGTGTGATTGGAGAAGTGGGAAGACTCCTTTAAAGTGTTTTTCAAGCTATGTATCATAGTCACTTTTTTTTCTTATTAAGTTAAAGAAATTGTGAATCAGAAAAGAAAGTTGGCTATTTTGGACGACAAATACCAGAAAACATGCAAGATTATTACCTCGTAGTAGGCTAGTCGGGGATATGGAACCAACATGGCCAGAACAGAAGCTAAGGCTCCCAAAGCTGTACTACAAGCAATATGAATTGGATGCATGAACACTCCCTTTTGATCAGAACCATTAACAACTGCATCTACATATAAAATCACTATCTGCCCGAATGCAATCCTTTTGGACGCCATAGGAGTTGAGTCTGGCAGCGCGACAATGAAGGATGTAATGGCCACCGCAGCCGCTGCAAGGCCGGTCGTGAACTTGTCTGGTCCAACCATCCACAAAGTTAACGTACAAGGAATGATTGTTTGGATGGTGGCACATACAGCATACCAACATCCTCTAAGAGAATCACCTAGTGTAGCATCCGATACAATTTGTATAGCTGTGGTGTAAGCGAAGGCAGGGTACGGTATCAACAGCCTGATCGAAGCTGGACCATACAAGGTGGTAGAAGCAACGATTAGACATGCTAGTGCACTCCGTAAAGCTGACATGAATCGGACAAGCCAAGTTGATGTTGCTGTCGTTGACATGATTTACTAAGCAGCAAAGGCAACTAAACATGGATGAGTTCGACGTTTGATGTCAAAACGTGTACAGGCTTGAGCTGCATGCCCTCGAAATGTGACCATCTCTATATAGGAAGGAGAAATTGTTGACTAGAGGCTAATCCAACTAATCCGAACTAAACTTTAGGCCGAAGATTAATGGAGGGGTGATGAATTGGAGTGGTAGTCATGATTCAGGAGGTCATAAATGGTAGTGAAATAAGGTCGTAGTTGGACTACTAGCTTCCTAAATTATGCAACCATGAAAGATATACCTCATATGAACGTAAGAATGTGTAAGGACATTTACTGAAGTCGTTAGTTGGCAATTATTCATTTCAGTGAAGCTTTTTTTTTCCATCTTTCCTTTCACAAGTTAAATGATCCCAAATCATTTGCAATATGTTCATATATTCCTAATGCAAATGTAAAAATATCTCAATATACATATAAGTAGAAATGGGATTTTGTTTTGTCCTGTGGCGTGAACGTTTGCCAAATTTCTTGGGAAACTACACTAAACTATTTAGACCGCAGGCCAAAGGAGCAGAACTGATTTTTCTTCCATCATAAGCATCAAAAAGGCAAGCATCTTCTGTTCGTTAATTGGTTTTCTGGTAACTGATGAAAACGGTGAAAAAGCCTCTAAACCTTTTCAGTAAACATCATCTTGTTCACGTTTCCTTCTTAATTTTGGTATCCAATGTTGATTTTGATGTTTACTAAACTAGATTTATTGTGACCTCATCTCTGTCACTGATATGGAAGTTGTTACTTACACATCAAATTGTTAGTTTATTGGTAACCATATAGTACCCGGATGGTGCTTTCCTTGCCTGAGGTTAGAGGGCTCTTTGAGTGTTGTTGACGAGGGGCAATCCTGGCTGCCTAACATCCCCCCTATAGTTTCCGGCAACTCATTTTGTACCGTACGTAACACAAATTTCTCGAACTGTAAATGTTATGCCAATTGTTTTCGTTAATGTGAGGAGGAGACGCATAAGAAACAAACTGCAACCTTTTATTAGACCAACGTCTCTGACCAACCTTCCCTTCCAGGATCTGTCATTTACCAACTTGAGCATCTTTGCGATGTGACGGTGCTATTCTATGTGTTGATTACCTGCCTAGAGGACGTCCTGTGATGTACATATACGTGTATGGATGGTGTTCTACACTTCTGGTTGCAACTCCATCGCATGATCAGCAAATTTGATGGCCAGTCTGAAAGCACAAAGACGTGCAATTGGCATCATAGTTAGCCAGAAATTTTTTTTTCCTTGTCTCTGCTAGTGCAAGCAAGCCTAAAGAACTTGAGGGGGACCTCACTAAATGAACAGTAAGATGAATGAAGTTGGATCACAAGTCAGATCTAATTATAGAAAAAGAATGAAGAGTATTTTTTATGTAAGAGTTCATGAATTATGTAATTTAAATAAATTATTTAACGAATTAAAAATCTGTAATTAAATTTTGAACTCGATCTGATTAATATTATTAACACTTTCATATTGTTATCATTTAAATTATCAAAATGATAAACTCAACACTCACTATTGATCATAAACACATAAATAACAAGGTCTAACAAGCTATACTAATTAAGGAAACAAAGAGAACTTTGTACTAACAAGGTTGGTAGGATGAGGAAGAAATATAGATGTCCACTTATGCTTTCAACAAGTGGATGTACGATTGGTCACCAAACTACATTCTGCAGAACCAGTTCCAGGCGAGACCCGAATGCGATTTTTGGTCAAAGAAAACGTTTGATCGTCCGCCAGAACAGCTGAGATCTTCATAGTATACACTAAGTCAGCAGGGTGTACGAAATGCCGTTATCAGCAGCATCAGATAAAGCTTCACAACTTGTTAGTGAATGGGATGTTCCAAAGGGCTTAGTAGTGCATTCTTTGACGACCAACAACTATAAGAATATGGCAAGCAACTTCAGTTTGTGTGTCCACTGCTTTGAATTGAATGGTACCTTAAACCATATCTGAAAACACTGAGTTGACCTGGTTCCTGTAGTTGATTTGAATATGTTGCAAATTGACTCTTATTCTAACACAAGGGCACTTGTGAAGCAATGCGGAATTTCCATCTTGGAAATGATTCTCAACTCATCTGCAACTTCTCCCGAAGCCCTCCTGACAAATGCATTAGTAAACGGACAATGCATGAAGAGATAATAATAAACTGAGTGTCAAAAATAAAGATGAATGTGCTAGAATTAAAAGTTTGAGTGTATGAATAATTATGAGTTATATTTTTGACATTAAAGAGTCTAGTATACTTAATTATGTGTTAATATATGAGTATATTGTACGTCTAAAAAGACTAAAAGTCTAGGTATATGTATTTGGTCATTTTGGTTAAAAAAAATTAATTTAACCAATAACAAACTTGTAAGAGTTATAAAATGTGTCAGCATAAATTAATATAATGCAACGATTTTTAAGATAAAAATGATAATAATAATGGAGATGATCATACAACCTTAAAAGTGAGGCAAATTATAACCAAGGTGTTTAGATATTTTTGATAAAATTGAGGCTACAACTTATTAACATGTTTCTAAAATTAACCGAATTCATAAAATAGAATGATAATTTAAAAATTCAATATTATCTTACTCAAAACATGATGGAAGTTGACGTCAACTTGACAATGTTCTTGAAACTTTGTTGGATACTACCAAAATTTGTAATTTTAGTGAAAACCAAAGTTGTCGCTAAAAGCAATAATATTAGTCACTATTATTAACAGTGTCCAATTTTTAAAGTCTTCACAAATACCTCCGTCATTAATGAAATAGTTACTAATTCAAAAAATGGTCACAATTATGCAATATTTTGTGACAAAAGTATTGATACTAAAAACTATGAAATGTGTGACAAAACTATAAGATCACAATAACTTTACACATTTATGAAAAGTTTGTCAACACAAATAATATAAATTAGTGACGAATACAGTTGTAACAGTAGTTTATCTTATTGTGACATCATCGTCACTAAAATAATGACAAAATAGTTGTCACTCATGCTTTTTTATCAATATCTATTTGATAATATCTCATTTTACTATATTATTTGATATTATCTCATTTGTTTTGAATTTATTTTGGTGTTTAAATATTAAAATTAATGTTGTTTTGTTTTAGGAGATAAAAAGTAGATATTGCATCAAATTGATACTATATTTATGATAATGATAAATTTTGGATAAAATGAAGAGATTGTTGTAGTGGATAAGGCTGGTCACTTAAAGAGTTGGAGTTTAACTGGAAGACTTTACCTTATTCTTATCATAGAGTTTGATTTTGAATTTGTTTTAGATAGAAATTTTTACAAGTTAGAGTTAGATTAAGATTAGATTAGAAAACCTTATGAAAGAGGTGTTTCTCACAACAAATAAGTTATCTTTTCTTACGTTTTAACAATTTTTAGTCTTTCTTCTATCTTTGTTATTGAGCAAAAGCTATGTGTAGCTAAACTCAATCATTTTAATTCAAGGGAATTCGAAATTCTAGTTATAATCTTGTGATGTTTTGTGTTTCAATCTTTAAATCATATTTTAATTCAAGCATTTCTTGTTTTAAGTTCTCATATTTCATGAATGATTGATATTCGATTAATTTAACAATTTAACTTAATATTGATTATTCTACTGCTATTTAGGAATTCATTGATCCGTAATTGTCATGAAGGATTGGTACAAGTAGCAATTAGGTTACTTATGAATTTTTATATTTAACTTATTGAATTTTCATATTCAATAGTTACAGCTCTCTCGATTATTTAATTTAGGGTTTAGACTTTTTCACGAAGTTTATTGCTATCATTTATTTGATATAGAATGATATCACACGCAATCAATAGATGATAAGTTTTGATTTGGATAGTGGGTTTGAACCAATTAATTTAGAAAAATTTGGGACTTATTATGACTATTCTAATATGTTTCGAACTATCTGTTTGAATCGTGAAAATTTTTGTTTTAGACCAATGATCAATGTTACAATTGATGAGATCTTTCCCTGGAATAAAAATTTGGTAATCTTGACTTTCACATATTTAAATTCAATTGATTTAATTTGTTTTCGTCTTATTTTTAGTTAATCAATTGTTTAATCAAAACCTCCCATTTAATTTTATTACTTGAAATTAATAAATTAGCATTCAATTCTTTAGGGATTCCACCTAATTCCCCAACTACTACAAAAGTTTAGAGAATCGATTTATTTTAGGGGCTTCGACAACCCAATCAAAATTTTATGATGTTGTTAGGAAACTATTTCAAGTTTCTTAATTTCTTTTCATTTTTATTCTTACAATTATTGTTAACCTTTTGTCTTGTATGACTCGTCCTTATCATACACGTAAATTGCAATATAATAGAAATTGAGAAGAAAATACGTCGTTTGAGAAAAGAGACTAGAGTAAGAAGACGATCATTCACCTTCAGACCTGAAAGTTGAACTAGATATAACAATTGGTAAAGACTCTAATTTTCAAGAAACGAATGAAAAGATGACAAATATTAACCTTAGAATGTTGAGGGAGTTAGCGGCATCAAATTTGAATCAACAAACTTTCTGTATTTAATTTCCAGATGTTAAGGTAGATCTCGAATTGAAATCTGGTTTGATTCACTTACTGCCTACTTTTTGTGGTCTTACAAGTGAAGATCCGCATAAACACCTGAAGGAATTTCGTGTTGTTTGCTTTGGAATGAAGCCACAAGGAGTGACAGAAGAACAAATTATTCTCAAGGCCTTTCCGTTCTCATTGAAAGATAAGGAAAAATATTGGCTATACTATCTTCCCTTGGCTCAGTGACAACATGGAATGAGATGAAAAGAATGTTTCTGGAGAAGTTTTTTCCTGCATCAAGAGTAGTGACTATCAAAAAGGAAATATATGAGATAAGACAAATAACAGGAGAAACGTTATAAGAATATTGGGCAAGGTTTAAGGAGCTATGTGCCAATTGTCCACGTCATCAAATTTCTGATCAACCTTTGATTCAATACTTTTATGAAGGAATATTGCTAATAGATCGAAGTATGGTCGATGCAGCTAGTGGAGGAGCTTTGGTAAACAAAATACCTGAGGCAGTCAGACAATTGATATCAGTTAAGGCCTAAAATTTTCAACAGTTTGGGACAAGAATGGATGAAGCTATTAAGCGTGTAAATAAGGTAAGTAACATGCACCTTGAGGATAAAATATCTGATTTAACTGCTCTAGTTCATCAAATGACTGTAGGTCAATTGCAATCGGCAAGAGTGTGCAAAATATACTCATTCCCTGTAAATCCTATGGATATGTGCCCTATATTACAACAAGATTCTCTTCAAGAAGCTAACGCACTAGGGGTTTCCTGGTCAACCCTAACAAAAGTATGACCCTTATTTTAATTACTGCAATCCAAGATAGAGGGGTCATCCAAACTTAAGCTATGGAGATCAAGGAGGCCAAAAACGATATCAGCTTCATAATTTTAATAAACAACCTCAAGCTCTTACATATGCTCAGCCTCAATCTTCAAATTCAGGTATGTCTTTAGATGAAATTGTTAAGGCACTTACTAATAATACTTAACAATTTCAACAGAAAATAAGGACAAGCCTTCAAAACTTGGAAAATCATATCACTCAATTGGCCACCTCGGTAAGTAAATTAGAAGCGCAAGCATCAGGAAAATTACCTTCCTAAATAGTGGTGAATCCTAAAGAGAATGTGAGTGCAATGACTTTGAGAAGTGATAAGGAAATTCAATGTAGAACCTCTTTACCAATGGAGGAAGAAAAGCACGATGATGGAGAAAAGAAGGAGTATTAACAAAGGTAAAAAATGATTCATCTCCATCAATTTCAATTAATGCACATTTGCCTCCTTTTCCTAGTAAGTTGGCTAAACCAAAAGATGAAGGATATGGAAGAGAGATCTTTGAAACCTTCAAAAAGGTGAAAAACAATATACCACTTTTAGAAGTCATCAAACAAGTTCCGATATACGCAAAATTCTTAAAGTATTTGTGCATAAATAAAAGGAAGTTGAAGGACAAGGAGAGAATAATGTTAGGTAAGAATGAATCAGCTATGATAAATAGGAAATTACAGAAAAATACAAAGATCTGGGTATGTTTGCACTTTCGTGTGTTATTGGTAATAGAAAAATTGAGCGTGTCATGCTAGATTTAGGTGCATCCATTAATGTCATGTTATATTCAATTTATTGAGTTTTAAATTTAAATTATTGGCACAAAACTAATATAATTATCCAACTAGTTAATCATTTGTATGTCTACTCTATTGGAGTTATTGAGGATGTTTTTGTCCAAGTTAATGGTTTCGTATTTCTAATCGATTTTTATAACTTGAAAATGCATGGAGATAGTGTGGAAGATTTGACTTCAATTTTATTGGGTAGGTTGTTTATGAAAACAACTAAAACGATAATCGATATGCATAAGGGTACTCTTTCCATAGAGTTGTTGGAGAAATAGTTAAGTTCAAGATTTTTGAAGCAACGAAGTACCAAAATGATTTTCAATCCGTTTATCATATGGATATTATGGATTCATTTGTACAGGATATGTTTAAAGAAGAGAGTATCGAAGATAAGTTGGAGTATAAGACTAAATCGGAAGCGAACGAACAAATTGATGAAATTTATGAAGTTGTAGAATCATTGTTAGCAATGTTAATAGATTCAAAAACTTTAAATAATGAACTTACCATAACTCACAAGAAAATCTTACCTTCTATTTTGCGGGCTCCAAAGAAAGAATTAAAGGTGTTACCTGATCACCTAAAGTATGTTTATTTAGGTTATGAAAAATCTTACCCATAATCATTTCAAAAGGGTTAACTAAAGAGCAAGAGGAATGGCTAATGGCACTATTTAAGGAGTACAAATCTGCAATTACATAGAATTTTGGGAAGAACTAGCCACGTCGAGCATAACGATGTTAAACAATTGCACTTTTCAGGAGACAACCCAAAATATGATTATTTTATTTTATTTTATTTTAGTTCTTTTTAGGATGCATTTGTTTGTTATTGAAACATAGATTATTGAAAAAAATTTCAGACTATTAAATCTCATAAGGCGAGATTTCGCCTTATGTGATTTAGTGTCCTAGAATGAGGATCTTAATATTTCAGACTGCTAAATCTCATAAGGCGAGACCTTGCCTTATACGATTTAGTGTTCTGGAATTCCAAATGACTAAATCTCATAAGGAGAGATATCGTTTTATGTGATTTAGTGTTTTGGATTGATACTCTAACATTAAAAAATTAAGAAATTAAAATTTTCTTTATTATTTCCTATTTCTTTCTTTATTTTTTTAAAAAATCTAATCTATTCTTTCTTCTTTGTAAGACACCATCTTTTGCTACTCCATGCTCTCTCCTAGTGTTGCAACATCACACATGCCACACTAGCTGGAGCAATCACTCACGCACAAAACTCACTCCATCTATTTCCATTCATATATCAGTCTCCCACCAGCCCTCTCCATCAAAGCAACCTCATACGTCACTCTCTCTCACACACACGTAAATAGCCATCCTCACAGCGTCACAACCCTCCACATCCATCATCGCTGCACCAGCAACCCTCTGCAGCCTCTCACACAACCTCCAATGCATGCAGCATATGTCTCTGACTTTCATGCATCCCATCCAGTCTCTTCCTCACACATAGACATCTTTCCAACATCGCAACGTCCCCAACAAGCTCTCTTTCCATCCACGCCGCAGCATACACGTAAACCTCTCCTTCTACCCACGTATCACATACGCCAGAAAACACAACAACATCTCCATGTAAAATACTCACACAGCAATACCGCAGTTCCAATCCTTCACCAACACACCAGTAGCAACTCACCCACGCCCCATTTATTTATTTATATTTTTTAAGTTTTATTTGTACTGTTTTTATTTACTTTTAGTTAGTCTTTCTTTTAGTTTAATTTCAATTATTATTTAGTTGTTGTTAATATTTTTCAAGTAATTTTTGTTTTTCTTGTTTAGTATAATGGGGTGTTCTAAGGCTACTACCAAGACTACAGAAAAAGGCAACTGTTGGGCCTCGTTTTCGAAACCCAACCCTCTTGCGAAAACATGAAACCTTGAGCGTGGATAAGACCTCGAAAAGGTTCTTTCTTTGAACCCTTAAAGGACAATGATCAATGCATATTCGTTACTAAATATATATGTATA
>JANZLF010000004.1:34617782-34631274 GCA_026546835.1 Erythroxylum foetidum
AACTCTTAATTTTAAAAGTAGGTCAATTTATTAATTAATTGGTTGATTTTTCTAAATTAATAAAAATTTAAAAATTTAAATAAATCAATTAATTTTTATTTCATAATATCTTTTTTAATTAAACTTCAAATTTTTTATGACTTTTTTAATCATATTTTAAATTTTTAAATTTTATTTATTTTTTAACAAATTTTATAATAATTTAATACCTGTTAAATTTTTTAAATCTTAAATTTATTTTTTTCCTTATTTAAATTCCAGTCTAATTTTTAAGATATTAACTTTTACGGAACAAAAGCCCTCAGTATATCATAATAATCATATATATTAGCTTTTAAAGCTTTCCTTTTTGTTTTAATATTTAATTTCAAATTTACGAATCATTCATGATGATTCTTCCTAAGATGAACCATACCACGTAGTGCAGGTTTATCACGTCTTGAGTTCATTCTCGGACTCATCGCCGTCATCACAATCCCAGCTCTGGTCTACACTGTTTTCTTCTCCATCAATTGCCTTCCGCCATCGTTCACGGGACGGAACAACCGTGATGACACCTTTGACCTGATCTCTGTCAACAAAGAAAAAAACCCTTTAGCAACAGATACTAAAGGGGTTGTTTCAGATTTTAAGAATCAGATGGAAACCCATGTGAAGGAAATTGGCAGCGAGTGTCCTGTGTGTCTTTCTGTGTATGCAACCACTCTTTTCATGCTTCTTGTATCACTAATTGGCTGAATTATCATTCTAGTTGTCCTGTTTGTAGAGCTTCTGTTGCTGTCAACAAGCGTACTAATAGTAGAAGTAGTTTTGATCTCAAACAAGGTTTGCCTGATGCTGATAGTTTGGTTTGACAATAAGATCTAGTTCGATTTTGTGTTATCCAAAGTTTTGATCATTTACTTTTGTCCTCAATCAATCTTGGCGAGAATGGGAAGAAACTTGAAGCAAAACTTCTATATTCTGAGAATTTCAGATCAAAAACTTCAGTTTACTGTTGGTCATAGCCTACACATTAAGCATAATTAGCAGATGTTGAAACACAAAAAATGGTAGGTTTGCATTGCATGACAAGAAGGTGACCCACCAAGCTCAAAACCAAACTTCAATGGAGGAGCTTATCGCAAGAAGTAGGCAAGTGAACCACTGGAGCCCAAATTGGAGTCACCCAGCTACATGCAGTCACTTGAGAGCCCCCTAAGCTCAAAATGGATCTTGGGCCATCCGTACAACCGTAACCTGAGCTTGGACTGGTTCTTGTTCAATCAAATCCTAAAACGACAAAAGTTTCCTCGTGCTGTCTGAAATGTCAAGGCTTAAACGACACCGTTTAGAAGGTGGTAACCACAATGCAAAACAAAACAAACACATTAATTAGTTAATAATGACTTACTTTAATCACTAATGCACGACATTGACCATTGACCAACATATAGTGGGGTTTGCAAGTCACGCGCCTAGAGTGGAGATTAGGACTAGCTATGATATGTCACACATATATTCCCATGCAAAGTAAAGCTAAGGAGTGGGAGAGGGAACAGAGCAGACCGGGAAAAGGTTCGTCCGGTCGGGGACACATCGACTAATGCACACACCATCAAAGCACACCAATAAGCTCCCTTTTTCTTTTATTAACATTTCTTTTCCATCAAACCCATGACTTAATTTATCTTATTATAATTACAAAGATTCTGTAGAACTTATAAACCTTAAAGTTATAAATTTCTGAGCATATATTTCACTTATGATTAGATTAATTAGAACACAACATCATAACTAAGTAGGATAAGATTGCGTATTAGTGAATTTTTTCAAATTTTACGTTCAGACGAGACTCTAATTGAATATTTTTATTGTTACGGTATATTTCACTTGTGAAAATTTTATTTTTACCTCTTACCTTTTGAATCCTCTGGCTGCGTTTTTATGTATATTATCAAATAAGAGTTTCAGTAATTTAATTAATATTTTATTTCTTATCTTATGCTCGTGATGTGATTAATCAAATGTATATCATATTCTTTGGGAAGCAAGATTACGTATTACAAAACTTTTCCGAAATTTATATTTCAAGAAAATTTTTAGTGGGCTATATTATTCTTGTTTTTGTTGTTGAAATATGAATAGTTTTTTCTTTTTTGGGCTAAGTAAACAGGCTTCTGTATATGAACTTTTTCCATGCAAGATTAGGTCACTAATTTATTTCTTTATTCTAAGCACAGGGCACGAGATGGAATGACAAAGGAAGCTTACGAGTTAAGAAAGAAATGCCTTCTCAAAACCCTAAAAAAGCAAAGGATATATAAAACAAAAAGAGTAGTCAAGGGCTGGCTAGAAGGAAAAAAGCACTATATATTTTATACATTAATGCACATAACATATGATGCGTGTGTGTATATATATACATATAAAGGTTCTTGCTTTATTTTAGCTCCTCATTCCACTTCCACCTTCTATCTTTCTTTCTCTCCTATCTCTGCTAAAAAAAAGAATACTCCCTCTTGTTGATGTGATTCTCCACTAGTATTCTCCTCCAAGATAAAGAGAGCAAAAAACACAACCCCATCAAACTTTACAAAAGGAGAAAGCTCAGGAACCATGGTTTTTTCTTCCATCCCACCTTATCTTGATCCAGCCAACTTTCAGCAAGTAAGGGTTTTTTCTTCAGTTTTTGTTCCTTAAGATTTCTTTGGCTATAAAGCAAAAAATGTTCAAAAGATAAATATTCTTGCTAACTTCTGTTTCTATATATCTTGCTTGAATATACCAGATATTTGATTTTTGCACTTTTGCTCTCTTTTTACAGCAACCAAATCATCACCATATTGGTGGTGCAAGTACTGGTTCAAGCAGCCAACTTCCTCCCCCACAACCGCCACCACCACCACAACTACCTCCCCTACAGCCTCATGGAAGCGGGGGGGTGGGCTCGATCCGGCCAGGTTCAATGGCCGATCGAGCTAGGATGGCCAACATACCTATGCCAGAGGCGGCATTGAAATGTCCAAGATGTGAATCAACCAACACTAAGTTTTGTTATTTCAACAATTACAGCCTCTCACAGCCTCGCCACTTCTGCAAAACCTGTAGAAGGTACTGGACCAGAGGTGGTGCCCTAAGGAGTGTTCCAGTTGGAGGTGGCTGTCGGAGGAACAAGAGAAGCAAAGGGAACAGCTCAAAATCTCCTGTCAGTAGTGACCGACAAACTTGTTCTGCAGGTTCTACAAGCACTGTCTCTTCTAATAGCGGAACTAGTGATATACTGGGCCTTGGACCACAGCTTCCTCCACTAAGATTCATGGCTCCTTTGCATCATCTCACCGATTATGCAACCGCAGATATGGGGTTGAATTATGGCGGCCTTTCAGCTCCAGTTGGAGGATCTACTGACCTGAATTTTCAAATAGGGAGTGCTTTAGCTGGCGTTGGTCTTGGTGGTAGTGCTGGTGCTGGTGGGTCACTACTCTCAGTAGGAGGTTTAGATCAGTGGCGCTTGCACCATCAACAATTTCCCTTCTTGGGTGGGTGGGATTCATCATCTTCTTCAGGTTTATATCCATTTGAAGGTAGTATTGAGCAAGTTCAAAGTTATGGTGGAGCGAGTCAAATGAGAGCAAAGATGTCTAGCTCTGGAGCAACTCAGTTGGCTCCAGTGAAAATGGAGGACAATCATGAGCTGAATCTGTCGAGGCAGTTTTTGGGAATTCATCCAGGGAATGATCAGTACTGGAGTGGCAGTGCCTGGACCGATCTGTCTAATTTTAGTTCATCTTCCACGAGCAACCAATTATAGATATTATTGCTTCTCGTTATCTATGTGATAACGGTGGGATGCAACTTCCGTACTTTTTCTTGTCAGTGTAGCTTCAATATCAGAAAGTTATTAGTAGGATGTACTCATAGCAAATTCTCCAATTCTCTCGTTCGAGATGGGGTACTTCGAGATTGGATTGAGGAATCTGCTAGCTTTCTTCAAGATTACTACAAAGAAAACCCTAGAAATGGTAGGTCTTTTATTTTTTTTCTTCTTCTTTTGGCTTTCTTTTTTTCTTTATGTTGTTCCAGATTGCAATGTATTGGCATGTATACCAAAGTGGGCGTATGGCTTCTGGGAGATTGTATCAAAATATGCTAATCGAAACTTTATATTAATTAAGTTATGTTCTTGCCAGAAGGATCATCTTTCTGAACGCTATTGGCTTTTAGCCGTTTGAATTGAACTTGAAAGAAAGAAGATCTTTTGAATATGCCCTATCAAAATTGTCTCAATGAACATAAGTTCCCTCTTTCTTTTACAAAGTAACCATGAACTTTTCACAATGTTTAATATTGACTAATTAAGCATTTCAAAATACTCATATTGTTTAAGTTAAAGAATTGGTGCTTTGAGAATGTCAAGAAGAAAGTAATTCTGATTTCATAACCTCCAAGATGCAAAGTGTGATCTCGTCCTCTTTTGAACTAGAGTAGTTGCAGGCTATATATAATGAAATGTGCCACTAATGGTCAGCTAGAATATTTTGATCTTATTCATACTTCTTTTTGATGATATGGCTATCTTCTTCCATAGTTTAAACTTTATAGATAAACATGGTTTAGAATTATAAGAGAATGATTGTCTTCCTAATACAATAACATACAATTTTCTGTCAAAATACTACAATCCCAATTCGTATCACCCTGCCAACTATAGAAAATGTTTATTATGAACACAAGTAGCATCCTTCCATGGAAAATGGAATTGTATGTCTGAAGTAAGAAATCTCAAAGTTGATGCCCTAACCGACTCGGTTTGATATAGTGTCATATCGACGTGTGTAGATATACGGGGTCATATGTCACTATGGAATGCTATGTGTCAGGTTCTTTCCTTGATTTAGAAAAGCAGGTTTTGCTTTTTTCAGTTGTTACTTCAGTTATTATCATTTGTCTTAGGTCGTTGAATGCAGAACTTGGAATCGTTCGCCAATTAATCAGCAAGTGGAGTTAAAGTAAGAATTCCAGAGCGCATTACTCTTCAATTTATTCTGTTGTCCAAGCAGAAGTATTTGAGATTGGGAATTGAGACAAAAGGGTACGTCTTTTGGAGATGAATCTGCTGATAATTGAAAAAAAAAAAAACTTAGGTTTTCGCGAAAGGAACGTTCTATCTCTTCTGGGTCAGTTCAACTTCATTCAGTGAGTACTGAAGAAGATCAAGGCTTTACTCGAGGCTTGCATTGGCAGTAGATCAGAGAACATCCTCTTTCTTCTGCAATGAGATCTACCTAGAGTTTAGTGAGCTCCAGGAACTCACTCCAAAGAAACCAATTCTTTATGATTCACATTTTTATACTTCAGAGTCAGTGATGATATGCTTTGCATGAGAAAGATCATAAAGGCTAATATATTAATAACATTATTATTACAAACAGTAAGTGAAGCCATACTCTTTTTGATCCATATGTAAACTGATATAATTACGAATGATTCTGCAATTATATGACATCAGATGTTAACCTAGTACTTGTTGGTGGGTGATGGGAAATTCCATGTAAAAATGACAAGACAACAATGTCAAAAGACTCCATTAAATTGCATAAACAAGGAAATGATTATGTGGGTTTTAAAGAAAAACCTGTCTCTGATTCAATTCTCGAAGTTCGTTTATCTAAAGACAGCAAACCCAAATCACAGCAGACCTTAGTCACTTAGCAAACGAGTCAAAGCAGATCCTTCCCCTACACTGCTTAGTGCTTAGGAAATATATATGGGGAATGTCGGTCTGACTCTGACCCCTTTTCTCTCAATTTGAACCAAGGTTGAGCGCGTGTAACTTTCACGACTCACTAGGGGACAAAGCACTGTTTTGTCAGCTTGTGGACCTGACGTGACGACCTGGCACTTGTCCCAAGTGATTCGATCTTGAATCGCACGCGCTTCGAGGATGCGTGCATGAAAGTCTGATACACACCTCCTTCGACCTTGGGTCTTTAACTCACAGTTCCGTGTTTGTTGCTTATGTTTCTTAACTTTGAAGTCTTTTAACTGTGCTTGTTCTATAACCGAAAGGACTTTTGACTTGTAGACTTAGACAACTTGAATAGGTTAAGAGTAATGCTTGGTGGATCACTTGGCATAACTTGTGAAAATTGTATTTGCTATTTAATCAATAGAGTTAGGTACCCTTTTGAGATAAGTATTATTAAAATCAAAATTTTTAATATTTATTAAATTTTATAATAAATTATACTAAATAAAATGATAATTATAGCGTAATTTAGATGACATTAAAATTAGATATCCAGAATAATAGCATATCAGGTTTTTTTTAATAAATAAAGTATAATAAAACTAAAATAAATATTTTAATTTATACTAAAATATGATAAGTATTAAGATAAATTAAATATATATTGAATCTCTATTTTATTAGTAACACCTTCAAAATAATCATCTTGATTATTCATATTTTTTTCTTGTAAGAGGTTGTGTAAGTACATGACGGAGAAATAATAAGGTGATCTGATTTTTATATTTAATTACTTTTATCTTATCCCTTCATAGTTCATACATAAAAGATATGTATTGTGATTTAATATTATTTGACATTGAGAAAAGGATAATCAACTAACCACTTTTTTTTTCTTTTTGTCTTTCTAACATTTATCAAAAGATTGGGACAACTAATCACAAATCATTTTCCATAGGGTAATTTTCATGTCATGTCAGTTCAAAATTATGCCAACTTGTTGATAAGAGAACTAATTCTAGAAATTCACAAAAGTTCATTTAACCGATTTAATCATAAATTTTTTTGAATTCATTGACTTTTTAGTTTGGTGTTTAATTTTTCGTATGATTTATTTTAATAGCCCTTATTGTTAAATATTGACTAGTTTATTACTTAATCAATCAGTTTTATAAATTAATTAATTTTTATAAATAAAAATAAATCAAATTATTTTCATTTAATAGTCTCATGTTTTCAATTAAACTTCAAATTATGCTATGAGTAAGGACAGTTTCCTTTAATCAAATTTTAAAAATTTTAATTTTATTTAATCATTAACCAACTTTATAACGGTATAATATTAGTTGAATTTTTTAAACTTTAAACTTCTTAATTTACTAGTTTAACTTATGGTGTGTTTTTAAAACATTGGTTACTTGGATACATTCATGTCCTACCTTTACAAAATAAGTGTAGCTGTCTTTAGGAGTTGTTTACATAGTGAGAAGAATTTCCTAAGAGAATTTAATCTCCAAATATTAAATATTAAATTTACTTTATATGAGAAACTTCAAATATTATTTGAGTGTAACATATTATTTAAATTAAATTCACGAGTTCTTAAAATGATTTACACAAAATATGTATTTGATAGAGTATTGCATATTTTTAAAGATTTATTTAATAATTAAAAATAATAATTACGCATGTTCACTGCCTTTAACTTAATTAATAGGAAAATGAATCAGCATGAAAATATAGAATGTTAAAATTAGCTAAGGTTAATAATAAGAGTTCAATTTGCTCTAATAATAATTAATGCATAGGTATGTACTATGTTGTACAATATAGACACATCAGAGATTTGAACAAACATAAAAATCATTCATTACTTTAGCCATTTGTCAAACTCAAATCTCTAATATTCTAGCGAAATTGGGCCTAAAATTTTGGGAAGATGTATGGAGAAAGTTGGACAAAAATACAAGGCAAGGATAAGGAACCTAAGTTTTTGTGTTGCTATTGGGTAAGATGCATAAAAGTTAACCAAATTCATGATTAGGGACCCTAGAGGAATAGTGCTATTGATGGACCAAACCTCGAAATAATACAACATTAGAAAAGAGGAAAAAAAACATACCAATGTAAAAGAAGAAGAAATTAATGGACCCCCTTAGTTTCTAAGAAACTTCTTTTAATCTAAGTAGCTCTTGCAACTAGGACTATACTGTATTATGTCAAAAGTATAGGGATTGGCCATCTCGAAAGAAAGGAATAATATGCATATTTGGATGGTGTTGCCTTTTGCTATTACCAAGACTGCTCACCAAACACCGAATAAAGCAGATTCAAAAAAACCCTCAAAACCCTAAAAAAAGAGGAGCTCTCTTCAAGAAACCAGCACATGATTCATAGCCGAGTATGGTCAGAAAGAGAAGAGATATCAATGGTGCTATGTGGTCAAGGTTGTACCCTGTGTGTTCTGACCAGCAATCAAAGGAAGGTTATACAGTTAGTGATCCCGAAACTTTAGAACTTGGAATATGATTATTTCTTACGTACTCACATCAATGTATTAAAAGACACAAAGAAAGGAACAACCTTGCAATCTCCTGTAATATATATATATATGGCGGCTCAGAAATCCAAGCTATAATATGACTGGAGTATGCACACTTCTTTATACAAATGCTGTAGTAAAGTCCTTCAATATTTTGTGACCAAGAGAATTTACAGTCATTAATTCTTAATAATTATGTAGTTTAAGTTAATTATGAGATGAATTAGTAAATTAAAATTAATCTAAGAAGATAATATTCATTAATACTTTTGAAAAAGAAGACTGTAAGTTGTCCTCATCTATACATTCACAATGCTTTTAACGATTGGTTGGGAAAAGGAGGAGGAATCGATCTTGATCATGATGAGCATATAACGTCCACATGGATTCTCGTGACATGAACTGTGTATAACAGCAGCTTTCACTTTTCTTAACGTTCTTGTACTAAACATGTTCTTTATTAGTCTGATGGGTGTGTGCACTCTTATCATATATCCATCTCTGCCTAAAACAGGAGGGAGATAGTAACAGCATGCACATACAGGTGGCGGAGGGGAAAAAAAAAAAAAAGGAAAGCAAAAAGATTGATGAGATTCCATAATGCTATTGTGAGTCCCTCACGTTCTCGCCACATGAGCTCAATCATACAACCCAAACGTCACCTTCGTGATCGATCTCCTTCTCATATACATTGATTTGTCACACAATTATTCTTATGGATTCCCTTAAGTCATTTCTATTAAGAATTTGCCTCCTTTTGCCAACCTGACTCCACTCATCCACATATTCTTTACATTCCTTAATCAGGCCAAAATTTCATTCCTGCTAAGTCTCTGTCCCCATCAATGAAATATAGGAGCAGCCTTGGTCATGCATTTCAGTTTTTTATATATCTATAGTAAATTTAAATTATTATTAGAAACGAACATGTTTTTAATGCTATTATCAATGATTAAAAACTCAATTAATTCGGTTGATTTAATAGTAAAAATCTTGAATCGTTTAATTTTTTGGTTTAGTTTTTAATTTTCCAGTTTGATTTATTTTAGTAACTTTTGTTGTTAAAAATTGATTAATTAATTAATTAATTAATTGGTCAATTTTTGTAAATTAATAAATTATTATAAATAAAAAATCAATTAATTTCATTTAACATAACCACGTTTTTCAATTAAACTTCAAATTTTTTAATATGTAAGGACAATCTCTTTAAATTATATTTAAAATTTTTAACTTTATTTAATCTTTAGCTGATTTTATGAGAGTCTAATTCTGGTTGAACCTTTTAAATCTTAAATATCTTACCTTATCAACTTAATTTTTGATTCGATTTTTAAAACAATGGTTATTATCAAATTATTCTAATCATGTTATTTGACAATTTTCATCTTAGGTGACATTTCTTTATTGGATATTCTAGATTGTGGGTAAGATCTATGTTAAATCCATCATTTTAGGCAGGAGTTGCTCATTCAAGAAAAAACAAAAGAAGAACAGATTCAATGACTTAAGAGGGTGATCTTTATGCTGTAGAGCATCCTAAGTTATGACTTTATGAATTGTCCCAAAAAGCAAGGGAATTTAACTATATAGATAGAGGGATAGGTCTTTTGAAACTAACCCAGATGGCATATGATAATTAGTCTAATTTGGCAATGATCATAATGCTTTTATGGCCGCATTCTTTGTGAGAAATGGACCCTGATGTGATCTCATTATAGTCATCAAATAGAATTTTAATCCTTTTTGGAATTGAACATTACTTTTCTCTCTTTTTCTTATCCTAGATTTGAAAATAGTTCTGTATCATAAAATCCTTCTATTTATTATTATTATTATTATTATTATTATTATTATTATTATTATTATTATTATTATTCAAAATTTGACAGGATATGCATGGAACTTGCCTATGTGGAGTGAACTAATGCTCACTGTTTTACATTATTGTTATAAAAAAATAGCAATACTTTTTGGATAATGCATGGATCTTTTTTCAGTCAATCAATCTTTTGTGATTTGGGTATGCAATGAGCTTCATGTAGCTATTTTCTGGTTCAATAATTGATTTGAAAATGCACGTGGTTGTCTTTCATTTTCGTTTGTGAGTACATTATGTGGTTGAATATTTAAATCATTCGTGCAGCCTCTGAGTCGGTGGTGGAGACATGTCATTAAGCTCAATTGTGGTCAGTACAAATTAAAATTTCATTGATTGTTTTAGGAGTATATATATATGTTTTCACCTATTCTAGTCATTAGTAATCATAAGGGTTACAACAGGCTTGGTCGTGTTGGATCTACTGCCGATTTTGTATGATTCATTGTTTATTATTTATGGTCCAAATTCAATTCAAAATTTGTCTTGAGTTATATCAAAATAATTTTGTTTTGATTTTAAATTTTTTAAATTTACAAATTAAAATGATATTATTTTAAATAATTATATCAAACAATATTATTTAAGTGAGAGAGTTCTAACCTTTAGACTGTTTAGGTCAAATTTTGAGGAAGGCCAAACCTAATAACCATAGATCGTGGTTAGTGTTGATATATACGAAAGAGAAAGCAAATAACTTTGACACCATTCCTGATTATTACATATAAAAGCTCTAATCTTTTTGGCAAAGTTGGCTGTCTTGTTCTTCATGCAAAACAAACTTTCTTTGGTGGTCTTATTGTCTTCCAAAGATTATATACTTTGGTTATCTATTGTTGTCGTGTAATGTGGGAGCTCAATGCAAACCCACACAACAAATATGGAGTAGGTCTCCTTTTTTTTTTTTTTATAACTCAGGGTTCGGGCTTGGCCGACTACCTGGGACCTATGAGCCACCCACTCAGACTCATATATGGGTAAATTTGGGTCTGATCTTAGTCAATATTAGAAGTACCTGCATCCAAAGGATAAGTTATCATTACCAGGGGATTACATCACCTCAAATAGAGGTTGCTCCTCCCAAGATTCAAACCCACAACCTTTCTCACAATCTTCTTCTCCTTTCTACCGCTAGGCTACCCGTGAGGGGCAAAGTAGGTCTCCTTATTGATTCCAGTCTGTAGTAAGGTCGTCTGTAGGTACTTGAATTGTTGCTTGCGTGAGCAGCACTAAGTTTGGTTGGAATTGTTTTTGTTAGTTTTGTAATGCACTTTTTCAAGAGTACTATCTTATTCAAGTTGTCTGCACTAAATTTCTTGTACCCTTTAAATTTTCTTTTAAAAAGTCGAAGTTGAACGTACAAATCGTAAGATGAGCTTTCTTTGTCACTTGTGATTAAGCAATCAGTTAAAAGTGGAGTTCCTGTTTTTGTTTGTTCTTACGATAGTGGAGAAATTTATAACTGTTATTCTTTAAATAGAGGTTAGACAAATATTGGGAAGCATGAATAATATGTAAATTATTTATTTCGGATAGTGAATTAAATGATAGTTTTAGTTCAATTAACAGATAAAAACTCAATTCAATATCTAAATATTCCAATGTTTTGAAAACTTGAATCAGAAAATAATATGATAAAATAATAATTTATGGTTTAAAAAGTTCAAATTTCATTAAGTCCTCATAAAACTAGTTAAATATTAAATAAAATTAAAGAATTTACAAAATGATTGAAGAAGATTATTCTTATTTATTGAAAATTTTAAAGTTTAATTTAAAAAGATAATGTTAAATAAAAAATAACCGATTTATTTTGTTTATAAAAATTAATTAGTTTATAAAAAATGATTAATTAATTAATAAATTTATCGATTTTTAATAACAAAAATTATTGAATTAAATTAAACTGAAAAGTTAAAAATGGAACCAAAAAATTGATCAGTTCAAATTTGTTACTTGTTAGTGTTAAACCTGCTAAACCGGTTCAATTTTAAAAACATTTAAAATTTCTCACAAATTATCAACTAAAGTGTTCGAAGGTTTACATACGAGTTCCTGTTACTTTGGATTCGTGGAAAGAGACTTGAATTTGTTTAAATAGTACATATATGTGAAAAGAAAAACAAAGTAAAGCTAATCACGTCTGAAAGAGCTCAACGTAATTGGAAGACAAACCTATACAATCTCAGGTATGCTCTTACATTGTTTCCGCTTTTCAGTTTTCCTTAATGCTTTTCTGCTTACTCTTCAGTGTCATGATGGAGCTAATACGATGTTGGACCACCGGAAGATGACCAGGAAGGCGCAGCAAAACATCGTCAGTGTACCTTATTTCTTAACTTGCAACTGATCAATTTGCATACGCTACGTAGTGCAATGGACACTTCTTGGCAGAAAACACGTTTCTTATACTCTTCAATCAGTATCCGGCAACCACAGTCCAAGCCTGTGAGGACCTGGTAGGCCTGTTAAAGTCTTAACACAAACCATAAAAAGCTTAATTCCCAGAACTTTGGCAAGGATAGCCAAGTTTATACGACAAGTATATGAAGGCAGATTCCGTAGGAGATCGATGTTTCCAAATATCAAGTGGTCACTTACGATGTTGATTACCACTTGATAGTAGAAAGTTTAGCCAGTATTTGTACCTGTCATGTAGTTTCCGTAATTGTTCTGACCTTTTTTCTTTTTCTTTTTACTTTTCTTAACCCTTTCCTTTTTCTTATGACATGTAGTTATCATTGGATAACAAACTGGAGATAAGAACTAAGGCCATTCGTGGCTTTCCAAGAGGAGTTCTTGATACTCTGAAGAAATTTAATTGCGGAATTACACGATCATTATACTTGTATTTGTTGGGATTGTGACAATTCCAATTGCACTAGGCACAACAACATTAAACAAGAAAACCAAAGCAATAATAATGAATACCAAGTTTAACATGAAAAGTCAAAAAATCAATGTTTTGAATACCGTATTGGACTTAGTATTAGATTGGGTTCTGATATAGTAGTATTGTACTGATACTGATTAATACCGAGTATCGTTTCGGATAATTTTTTAAATTTATAAAATAGTTCCTAAATTTTTTAAAAATTACAAAATAATTTATTGTCATATTGTACAGTTGCTATTTAATTTAGCTTTTTTTAAATATCTTATCCATTTTAGTTTATATATATCTTTATTATATTTTAATTATTTCTATATATAATATTTATCTATATATAATAATTATCTAAATATAATAATTTGTTGTAAAATAATGAAAATAATTCAAAATTTTGTATTTTATCAAAATTTTGCATTATTTTTTAGAATTGTTATTTTTGCATATTCC
>JANZLF010000004.1:34631535-34642322 GCA_026546835.1 Erythroxylum foetidum
TAAAAATAATTTATTAGTAATTAAAATAAAAATATTTTATGTTTAAGTTTTATTTAATTTATAATAATTATTAGTAATAAAATATTTATTATTATTTTAAAAACTTTGAAAAAAATGAGGGAAGAAGAGGTAGGAGGGAGGGAAGGAGATTTTGAAAATTTTTGTAAATCTTACAAAAAAGTCCCCTAAAATTTTAAAATTTTCAGTACTGAAACTAGTACCAAAATTTAAAACACCGTACCGATGTTGGGCCGGTACATACCGGCACAATCAAAATCGACCGATATCGATCGGTATTTAAAATTGGTATCAAAATTTAAAATAACGTACGGATTTTGGGCTGATACGAGAAATGAGAGAAAAATCATGAAAACAATGTATTAGAAATTTTCAAGGGTGAGCAGATGGTGATTACAAGACAAATCTCTCTAACCTCTTTTTAACCCTAGAAAAAGATTTTAGATATAAGCTAATACATCAAGAAGAAAGAAATTAAATAAAATGGGTTGTGGGTCTTACCCACTACAAAAGAAGTTTAAATTAGCAGCAAAAATTTACCGACGGTAAAAAAAGAAGACAATTATTGACGAAAATAGTATAGATGTTGGCAATGTCATTTAGAAATATTTGTTTAGTGGTAGTAGAAATTTCCGTCACTACTTTGAGACGAAATGGTTTAATGACAGATCTTATCGTCTGTAATTTCGTTAGGAAAAGTCATTGTTAGTCGTCGGCTTTTAACTCTCTCAATCTCCATACTCAACAACCTCCCACTTGAAGACTATAATACATGAAGACAAAGAAAACACAGTGATACTTTACCATCAATCACATACTCCATATGCAATCCTCAAATGCCAACTGAGGTTCGACACAACCTCAGTTTGTTCACACTCACCCCTTTAGTGAGCATATCTGCTAGGTACTTAATACCCAACACCTTCTCAAACATAACACACCATCTTCGACCAAACTTTGAATGAAATGGTACTATCGTCTATGTGTTTAGTTCAGGAATGAAACATGGGATTCTTAGCCAGCTGAATTGCACTATGACTATCACTAAAGATAACACATTGATGTTGCTGCTTACCCATCTCCTCCAAGAAGTTCTCAAGCCAAACTATCTCCTCACTATCCTTCGACATAGCCTCATACTCAAACTCAGTTGTAGACAAAGAGATACACTTTTGTAGCCTAGACATCCAGCTTACAACTTTACCACCAATTGTCAAGACATATTTAGAAGTACTCTTGCTCATACCAACATCCTCATTGAGATTAACATAAACTAACCTGTCAAGTTTCACTTCTTTCCTCCTGAAGCAAAGTGTCTCAATAGCCATTTCACAAGTTCCCAATGTTCTTTACCTAGATTGGACATATGCTTGCTCACAACTCCCACTGCATGAGCAATATCAAGCCTAATACAAACTATAACATATATCAAGCTCCTAACTGTAGATGTGTAGGGGACACGTGCCATATGTTCCTTCTCCTCCTCAGTTGTTTGGCATTGCTCCTTAAGGAGCTTGAGATTGTTCGGAAGCAGTGTATCCTTGAGCTTAGCATCCTGCACACCGAAGCTACAAAGCACCTTCTAGATGTACTATTCTTGAGACAATTTCAACTAACTTGTCAACTTGTCCCTATTAATCCTCATGCCAAGTATCTGTGTAGCCTCACACATATGTTTCATCTCAAACTTCAGCAACAATTTTTTTTCCAAATTAATCAGATCAATGCTTGTCCCTGCAATGAACATATCATCTACATACAAAAGTAAGTAAATAAAATCATTTCCATACCTCTAAAAGTAGCAACAATGATCACCATCATATCTCACAAATCTTATGCTTCACATAAAAGTGTCAAACTTCTTATACCACTATTTAGGAGCCTATTTAAGTCTATACAAGTTTATTTTGAGCTTTCCTACCAAGTTCCCATTACTTGGAACTTGAAAACCTTATGATTGTAGCATATAAATATCATCCTCTAGATCATCATGTAAAAATCAATTTTTACATCAATCTGTTCCAAGAACAGATTCTCAAAAACCACTATATTTAACAAGATTTTAATAACATTCAATTTCACCACAAGAAAAAATATCTCATTATAATCAATGTCCTTCTTCTGCGAACTATCTTTGACCACCATCCTAGCTTTGTACCTAATTATCTCATCAAGTTCCTTGTTCAGCCTGTAAATCTACTTGTTTCATAGTGCCTTCTTCCGCACAATTAACTTAGACAAAATCCATGTCTTGTTCTTCTCTAGGGATTTCATCTCCTCGTTCATGGCCTTCTCACTCCAATGAGATAGGCATACTCATAGCTTTATCATAGGACTCAGGTTCACCTGCATATATAAGCAATAAAAAATTCATAGAAGGAGAATATCAGTTAGGAGCTTTGCCTCTATTCACCCTAGTGGATTTCCTTAACCCTGACTCTGAGTCTGTTCTTCCCATACCCTGACTGGAGATTCCATCTATAGTGCCTATTTTTGACTCATTCCTTGCTGGCTTTGGACTAGCCAATGGTATATCATCCTCAGATTCCTCCAAATCAGAAGCCTGTGGAGTATGAACATCGTTCATTTTCTATAGTAGTACCCTTGTTGCCAAAAACTTCTAACTCAACAGTTTCCCATTCTTCTCCCACTTTTTCAGTTATAGCAAAACCACCTCCAAAGTTATCCTTGTATAAAAGATTCTTATCAAAAGTCACATCACAGTGTTTCAAAATTTCCTATTCTTAGTATCCCAAAATCGATATCCAAACTGCTGAAACCATACCCTATAAACATAAGCAGCACATTTAAAAGTTCTTAGGTAGGAAAGATTTACCTTTTTACTAGACCACACCTCTAGAAATTTTGAAGTCCAAAGGAACCGAAGGTCCTTCATTGATCAAATATGTTATTGTACTGACTGCATTAGCCCAACAAACCTTTGGAAGTCTGCATGGATTCTCATGCTTCTATCATGTTCAACCAGCGTCTGATTCATTTCTTCTGCCACTCCATTCTGACGAGCCTTCCGTAGAACTGTTCTTGTCAATGTCATTTACTACACAATATTTATTAAATTCTTTCTTGCCACACTCACCTCCATTACCAGACCTGATACATTTGATTTTCCTGTCAATCTGATTCTTAACCTCAGCTCTCCAAACTCTGAAAAGTTTCAAATACCTCATACTTGTGCTTTAGGAAGTATACTCACACCTTCCTGCTGAAGTCATCTATGAAGGTAACAAAATATCGCGAGCCACTTAGAGATTTCACCTTATAGGCCCCCACAAATCGGTGCGTACGAAATCAAGCCTTTCTGCTCTCAATTGTCTCTTGGTCTTTGTGAAAATTACCCTTTTTGTTTGCTATAACACTCTCACATAGACGTAAATCCACTAATTTCAAACTAGATAGAATACCCTTTGAAGTTAAAATTTTCATCCCTTTCTTTCTCATATAACTAAGCCTTCTGTGTCATAGCTCAATGTTATCATTTATTGTTGCAACAACCATATTAGAGCACTCTGCAATAGTGTATAAAGTCCTAACCTTGGTCCCCTGTGCTACAACCATGACACCGTTAGAGACCTTCCAAGCCTTATCAACAAACATAGTTCTGTAATCACATGAGTCTAGCTTACCTACCAAAATCAATTTTTTTAAAAGTTCAGAATGGACCTAACATCCTATAGTTTCCATATACTCCCACTTGAAGTCTTAATCGTGACATCTCCCTTCCCCATAATATCTAAAGGTTCATTATCAACAAGATAAACCTTTCCTACTTCCCAGACCTGAAATTGTGAAATAGATCCCTATATGGTAAAAAGTGAAATGATGAGCTAGAGTCCAATATCCAAGAGTTGATGGGACTATCAACGTTAAGAATCAAATCGTCACCCACGTGATCTGAAGCAAAGTTCACTGATGAACCACTATCATCCTGGTGTTTTCGATCGGTTATCTTTCTTTTTCTTTAGGTTGGGACACTCTTTCTTGGGATGCCCTTTACCCCTATAACCCCAACACAACGTCTCTGATCTGCTTCTGGACTTGCTCTGCCCTTTAGACTTCGATCTTCCTGGTTTGTCTTTGCTCCCTCATTGTTTTTCCCTTCCCTTACTCCCAGTACTATAAGCTTCCCCTAATGATACCCTAAACTCCCTCCTCCCAATACTCACTTAGGATCAAGTCACGTACATCATCAAGTTTTAGTTTATTCTTTGCAACGAAATTACTCACAACAATTACAACAGTATCCCATATAGTAGGTAAGGAACATAACAAGATCAAAGCTTTAACCTCATCCTTAAAGTTAATGTCAATCGAAGTTAACTTTCTTATAATAGAATTAAATTCATTTATTTGTTCAGCAGTTGAACTACCATCTACCATCTACCATCTACCATCTACCATCTACCATCTCCATCTCTAAATCAAATAAACGACACATCAAAAATATCTTTTTCATAGTCAAGGGTTTGTCATATATATCTGATAGGGCCTTCATCAAACCTGTCATCGTTGCCACATCTTTGATGTTGAATGTCACGTTGCGTGCTAATGTCAAAAGGATCTTACCAAGTGCTTATCGATCCATAACCTTCCGCCCATCTTCCTTCATTGAACTTGGTTTCTTGTCAAGGGGAAGATTCAAGTTCTTTTGGTTTAGATAATCCTCCATCTACATCTTCCAAAACCCAAATTCCTTTTTACTGAACATCTCAATCTTGAACTTCCTATCCTCCATTTTTTTGTTTGCTAAGCAATCTAGCCAATGAACCTTGCTTTGATGTCAATTGTTGGGGTCTTAACAATTTCAATTGCACCAAACACAATAACAATAAACAAGAAAACCAAAGCAATAACATTGAATACCAAATTTAATGTGGAAACTCGAGAATTGGGAGAAAAACCACGAAAACAGTGAACTAGAAATTTTCAAGAGTGAGCAAATGGTGATTATAAGGTACACAAATCTCTCTCGGTAACCTCTCATTAACCTTAAAAAAATATTTTATGTATTTATATCATAAGCTATTACATTAAGAAGAAATATTTTAAATAAAGTGGATCGTGGGCCCTGCCACTTCTCTTCTCTCAATGTCTACAGTCCACACTCAACAATGTTCTCATGATTTTCTCACTTACATTGTTTTTGAAAGCTAGATTCTGTATTATGGTTTTTGAAAGCTGGATATTAACATGGGTGTTCATAACTATTATCTCCCATTCACATATAATAAGATTAATCGATTAGGATTATGCAATTTTCATACTTGTTCAATAATCTATCCAACCAGTATGTAAAGAATTTATTACCCTATATCTATTAAGAATAGACAACATCTCAACTAATGAATATATTCTTGGATAAATTATGCATATAATGTTTTGTGTCATTTCTTGCATCTTTAATAATCACATTTATTTTGTCGTCCCTTTACTTCAATGCT
The DNA here is from genome assembly GCA_026546835.1 of Erythroxylum foetidum. Lineage (NCBI taxonomy): Eukaryota > Viridiplantae > Streptophyta > Magnoliopsida > Malpighiales > Erythroxylaceae > Erythroxylum > Erythroxylum foetidum. The sequence continues at coordinate 34,637,013 of JANZLF010000004.1, forward strand.
AGAGAATTATTTCATAATTATTTCTATATAAACAAGATTTATGAGACATAAATCCATCAATGTCTCGATTGTTCCCACTCGAATTAGATACAATAGGTAAACTCTTGTTGGTTTAGAAACTTATTTGATATTAAGTTAATTCTTTATTTTCTGTATTGCTTTCACTTAAAAGGAGTCCCTCTTTATGATTTCGTGAAATAGAATCATTTTAATCATGAATATCATATAGAAACATATTTTTTTCCTATTTCATCCTAATTTAGATAGTTATTTTTCTTAGGAATGTGACATCTCATAATTCAAATTCAGTTGCTCCTGTAATACTTTGTTACCCTATGAATATATATCCTTTATAATGTTCAAAATATTTAGTAAAGATACTTTTCTATTGGACCTAATTTATCATATTTATGAGAGAGATCATGAACATAGACAACACACCCTTATGATCGTAAACTTGTCATATAAAGTTTTTTTTTTTACCTATCCATGGCTGATACTAAGTGTTTGTAATTGATTTTATAGGCACGCGACTAAATACATGAATGGTTAGAAGTAAGATATAACCCTAATCAGTGATAGATATTAATTATGTCATTATAGACCTAACCATTTCTAAAAATATTATATTACTTATGTTCACAACACTATTTTGTTGTAAGGTTCAAGGATTAATAAATTGTATTTCTATTAATTTTTCACCATATATATAATACCTTAAGCTTATCAGGCAAGTATTATTATACTCAATCAACTTTTAATACTTTTATTTTATTATCTAATTAGTTCTCTAACAAATTAATAAATTTTATGAAATAATTTGATGATTCTAATTTGTGAGAAAATAAATAGATGTCACCATACTGATTATAGCTATTTATAAAAGTGATGAATATATGTAGATGAATATGTAAATTATTATAATTTATAAATAGATGTGACCACAAGCTTGATTATATGTAGACGCATGTATAATAAATGACCCAATAGTTAAGGCACAATTCAATACAAGATATGTGGATATCGCTATTGCTTTACTCTTTTCATTTGTTAAGTTTTGACATACTCAGGCTGTTTGGTGTAGTTTTAGAGTCTTATAGGCTCATCGTCGTTGGAACTTCAGACTCACCAGCTGAAGGTAAAATTCATGAAGACTTCCAAGAATTCCAGTTACAAAGCCATTCGAAATCTGTAGAGAAATATATCAAACAAGCAAGACTTAAACATATACAATCATATACAAGTTCCCAGCTTTATAACAGTAGAAACCACTTAGAGCAAGCAAACAAAATGTGAACCCCAAGCAGAGCCATCCAGTGCGAAAAGCATGAAGAGAGTTAAAAGCAGAAGGGTCACACTCAAACTCTTCTCCATCCTCCAGTTGGTGTCAACACCCGTATGCCAGCTCTCTCTGGTCGCACCTCCAGAGAAGAGGAAGACGACGACCCATCTCCTTTCTTTGAACCCTTGCGTGTTTGATTGCAGAAAACGAGACAAAAAAACAATAAACAGTATATATAAAAAAAAGAACTTAGTTAATGGGTTGGTCCAATAATGGTAGAGAAGGAAGGAGATTGATGAACGTTGTTTTCTCTTGACTTTGTTATTGTTTTTTATGATGCGAATCATTGTAGAGAAGAGTCGATGACCGATTCAGACGAGAGAGAGAGAGAGACACACAGGGTTTTGGGCTTAGCTTTTGAAAGTACTTTGTCGACATTAAATGGGCTTCGGCTCCATAATAAAATAAATTAGGCCATGTTTGCATTATAAGGATACTTTAAAATAATGTTTTAAAAATTAAAATTTAGTAGTAAAATTTGAAACCGATTTTAGTTTAGTTTTTAATTTTTTGGTTCAATTTAATTTAATATTCTTTTTTATTAAAAATTATTTAATTTATTAATTAATCAACTAATTTTTATAAATTAATCAATTTTTATAAACAAAAATAAATCTATTATTTTTTGTTATAGTCTCTTTTTTTAATAATTTTTAAATTTTTCAACAGTTAAAGACAGTCTTCTTCAATTATTTTTTAAATTATTTAATTTTATATAATCTTTAACTAATTTTATGACAATCTAATATCGATTTAACCTTTAAATCTTAAACCTCTTGTCTTGCCGATTGAACTTTTAATGTAATTTTTAAAGCTTTGCTTAGAAATTAGAAAAGCTAAATTTAGTGTGCTTAAATTAATTCAAGATGAGCCCTTTATTTTTTTCCCCCCTTAATTTCGTCTTTTTTCTGAATTTATTAATTATAAATTATTGGTTCGTTAAGCGACTTTTTAAAACTTGAAGGATTTCTACAAGTCCTACACTTCATAATGCGTGTTGATTATCTTCAAAAGGCAAAGTTTTTTTCATCATAAATACTTGGAAAGATTAGACAATGATGCCATAAAATAACAATTTTTGGGCATTACAACAAAACATTCTTTGTCACTTGGACCAAAAATTTTCCAGATTTAATGTCTTAGGTTGTATTGCTGTCCCCTCAAAACTTCCCACTGAATCCAAGGCAAGTCACTACTTAAAAACCTGCTTCAGCTTTCCTATGTAAAGGCTCCAGAGCCTCTGTTTGCTAATATTGACATTTAATCACCAGAACCCAAGGAGAAGCAGAACATAATTAACTTTCTCAGTTCTCACCCACAAGAAGTGTTATCATTCAATGAGTTGTCCACACAGACATGGGAGCAGTAATGGACCTCCATAGTCTCTGTCACGTTCTAATAATTCCGTGTTGGATCTTCCCTCAACATTTGGCCCCATCAAAGCATTTGACGGAGGAGCAATTTGATCGTCCATAAGTAGGGAATTCTGACCTGAAGTAGGCAGAACGCGTGACAAAAAATTAGGACCGTACAATGTTGGGATCAGGTTCCTTCTTTGACCGCTGGCGGCTTTCCTCTCAGCTTCAAGAAAGTGACCAAGTGAAGGAGTGGTGCTTGTGTTAATAGCATCAGTGCTTAGCCTCGAGCATAATGAGAATAACCGTGGTTTTGACTTGAAATTCTTCTGTTCCTTCAAGGTTTCTACTGTTCTTCCCCTTCTTGATCTTCGTGACAACTCTAGAATGCCAGAAACACCAATCAGGCTCCCAAGTGTGATGCTTTTGTCGTGGAAAAAGGATCCAGTGGACTGCATTTAGACACAGGATTAAGCAAGACAACTTAATCTTCAAACAGTACAACATAAGTCTAGTAATCCAAGAATGAAGTATTTCAATGGCTTGAAATTGATTGCCTCGCAGCTTCCTGTGTATCTGAACTACAGTTACAACAGCTTCCTGTTAGATCAAGCAGTTAGGCCCTATAAAAGAAGAAATTATCTATTGATAGCAAATAGCATTTCCCCATCACAGTCCACAAAACAAGTTGCTTACTAAAGCACCTTTTTCTCAGAGCCAACTTATGAAGATAACACTTTACAGGAGAATTGAAAACAAATGCTGAGTCAAAGACCATTATGATGCACCATTTGGAAAGGGTAAAGCAGCTTCAACTTTTCTTTTAGTTTAATGAGGGCAGAAATGGAGAAAGCAACCATTTGAGGAGGACAGGAAATAGTTTACATATTTGTAGGAATCACTCTCACAACACTTGTTTTAGTAGTAAAACAATCTCAATACTCTTGCTCGCAGAGATTGAATCCGATTTCATTTATTCAGAGAAGGAAAAGGACTATTTGCTTGTTGGGGTCGAAACTTCAGAGCTTGAACAAAACGCCATATGTCTAGTCAAAATTACATATCTTCCCTAATTTTGAGAACCAAGAAACTATTTTCAGTAATAAAGCGAGAACTACAAGCTCTTTTAATGTATAAACACATCATTTGACATTGAAATAAAGAGAAAAAAATGGAAAAATAAAAGAAAAGATAACCTCTGTATCAAGATCTGAAGAAGAATCAGAGGAAGGGGTTGGAGAACCAGTGAGCAGCGTGCTAAACGAAACTGATCCATTGAAATCGCGATTTCTAACCAACCCAACTCTTGCATTTACTGGCCTCAACCCAAGAGGCCATCCCTCTTCCTGCATTTCAAGGTTTCGACTTTCACATCAAACCGGTTCAGCCACACCAGTTACAACAAGAAAATGAACCATAGAAGTTATTGAGCTGCAGCTAATAACAAACAAACAAAAGGGTAAGAAGAGAATTACCGGTTGACCCATGAGTCTATATGCTTGTCCCCAAACCGAGACCCTACTAAGAAAAGTCCGGCGAAGCCACCTCAGAGAGGGAACTAGGCATTATGTTTCGAACAAAACAACCGTTTAAACATGAGATAACTAAAGAAAGAGTGAGACAAGAGAAATGGAGATGCTTGCCCACCAGTACAGCATTTGGCTTCTATTAGCATGAAAAGTTGACGGCACCACGAAGAGAGCGAGAGGAAGTGAAAGTGACGTTTTACCGTTCGTTGGCTGCATATGTTGTTGGCTTGGCTGAGCAGGTGAGAGACAGATGATGGGGAGGCGTGGGATTGGAATCAGTTTAGTACTGAGGCCTCAGATAAAACGGCACGTGGAAATAGCAAGAGAGGCCCAGACCACAAAGGTAAGATACTCTTCTCTTTTGTTTTTGTTTGATTCAACATTTGGCTTTCACTTTCCCTAGCGTTTGGTGTTGTATGTACGATGGGAGTGTGACTTTTTGCAGTTAAAATCTCACTTCACAACCCAAACTATCTTAAAAACGATTCAATCAACTATAATCAAACATAATGTTATTTTGTTTAAAGGACTAGAAAATTCGAATCTAAAAACAAAAAAAATTAAATCGAATTTAATCTAACTTAATTCATTATTACCCTTAATCGTATCTATTTTGCTACTTCAAACGTGACAAAATTTAATTGTGAATTGTGTTATGATTGTCAGCATAATGAATGGACAATGTAGTTGAATTAAGGATAATGTAAAAGTAATTATGTATATCCATTCTAAAAAAAAAAAAAGCCTTGTGTACTGCTAAATTATCATTGTCATACCCCACTCTATAACCCTGCATATGGATAGTGTCTCCGGAGAGGGGACAATAGACAAGACAGAAAAATCCCTGTCTTCGTGAATATTTGCTTATTATTTTCGCGTCTTCGTTGTCTGTCTCCGGAAGACAAAGATACAAATTTCTGTCTATTCTAAAAAGGGAAGACAGGGACAAGTCTGTTCTTGTCTCCAGCCACTTTCGCCTATGTTTATTATGTTTATTAATGTTTAGTTATTATTATTATTATTATTATTATTATTATTATTATTATTATATAATTTGTATTTATTATTATTGAAATATATTATT
>JANZLF010000004.1:34693023-34703679 GCA_026546835.1 Erythroxylum foetidum
TCTAAACTACTCGATTTAATTTTTCAATTAAGCTTATTCATTAATTAAACACTTCGTGAATTCTTGGATCTAAAAGCCCACTCTTTCATATAAAGAATTTTGATATATGATTAAAAAATTCAACAATTCATTTTAAAAAACTTAATCAATTTAATCAGTTTAACAGTAAAAATTTTGAATTGTCTAATATTTTGATTCAATTTTTAATTTTTTGGTATGATTTACTCAAATAAATCTTGTTGTTAAAAATCGATCGATTTATTAGTTAATCAGTCAATTTTTATAAATTAATTAATTTTTATAAATTAAAATAAATAAATAAAATTTATTTAACAAATTTCCTTTTCAATTAAAGTTTTAAATTCTTTTATGATAAAAATAATCTTTTTAATCATATTTTAATTTTTTAATTTTATTCCAATTTTATATAAGGTCTAATATTGGTTGAATATTTTAATCTTAATTTTTTTCCGGTTTAACTTTCGTCCTATTTTTATAACATTTTTTATGCATTAATGTTTGTTAAATTAATTAATTTTTATAATATAATAAAAATTCCATAATTCCAACAATTAACGAACTAGATTAAGATTAAGGTCAATCCAATGGTCCAAGAGCATTCAGTTCAGTGACGGTCGGTGCTCCACTTCTTCAAACTAAAACTAATAAATCCATAAGAATGCAGCCGTCACCGTTACTCCCCGTTACACTACAGGGTTCACAAAAGCTTCACTAATTGACCAAAATGTGAAAGAGCGCCAGAAAGTAGAAACGGCAGTTAACGGAGACGGAGGTGCGAATGTATTCGTTACATATGAATCTATCTTCTCTCTCACTCTCCATATTGTATTTTCTCTTCTATCTCTCTCTCTCTGTTTCAACAGGCGTGGATTTTCGAAGCTAAAGCACTTGGCTTTCTTGTGTTAATCTCAGGAAAGCCCTTTGTTTTATCTTATAGGCTCAAAAGGGTCTGTGTTTGTGTCCTTTTCTTAATGAGCTCCACTCCAATTCCCGCCATTTCTATACAAGCAGTGGTTAGTTTCTATTGAGTTTCATACATAGAAGGCTATGGTTTTCGGAGAGAAACTTGTATCACTCTTATGCTTGTTCTCTGTTTGACATTGATTTGGTCATGGAACCTCTAACTTCTTGAGTCTTAACTCTTAAGTAGCTCTGATTGGATAAAAGTTCCAGCTTTCTTGATCACCTACTTAGAATTATATGTCGTTTTCTGATTTTGTCGGTTTCTTTCGATCCAGTTATTGATTTTGAGATCTGGGTTTTGCTCCTTTTTTGCTGGAATGTTTAGGAATTGATATGTATGCCACAAGTTGGGGGTTTAGGGTTACAACGGTCACTTATTCGTTTGATTTTGTTGATGTATTTGTTTGATTTAGTTATGCTTCCCTTGTTGATTATGATTTTGGGTTTTGAGATGATTGTAGAAGGAGATGAATGTGCTGAAGATAGAGGAGTTTGGCCTTGAAAATAAGCAATCGTTGGCTGCCTCAAGCTCTCCTCTCTCTGAAGGTATTAGCAGCGCAATCATCAAGTCTCCACCAGTATGTAGTCCAGCCACAGCATCGCCAACTCATAGGTTGCTAGCAGCTTACTTGTTTTCGCGCTTTTAACAGTTATTTCCGTTCTAGATATACCTTTATTCTGTTTCTGGTTGGGCATTTAGAGAGCTTGTATTGGATTTTGAGGCATATACATAAGCTTGCCTCTTATTTGATTTGTTTACTGATAATATCCAATTGGATTTTGCAGGAGAACTACTGGACCAATCAGGCGCACAAAAGGTGGCTGGACTCCGGAGGAAGTTAGTGGTCTTTTACCTGATTTTGAATATATGCCCGTCACTTACTGTCTCACTGACTTGGAATTTGTTCACCTCATTCTCAACTCTGTTGTTCTGGGGTAGATTTGTTGTTCTCATGTCTATCCTTCAGATTAAAATCTACATCTTTCATGAGTATCTAGATTAGAAATGACTTGATAATTCTCTTTATGTAAACTGGCTTTTTTCTATAGCAAGTACTTATGCCAGCTATTCTCATTGGCCATTGTTTCCTGTCATTAATCTGTTTCTTTGATGCTAAAAATCTCTTTTGCTTCATCACAGGATGAGAAGTTAAGAAATGCGGTTGCAGCGTTTAAGGGGAAGAGCTGGAAAAGAATAGGTTTCTCTCTTTCCTCAAAAACACATTTGCTACTAGTTTGTAACCCTGCCTTAGTTATGGGACATGGAGATTGATATTCTGAAAATTGTAGTTCTGATATGATATTTCCTTTGAATGATACAAAGGCCATTCATGACAGTGAACAAGTCTGTCCTGCTTAAGTGCTTCTTGTTAGATGTTGGGATTAATTCACTTCATATGGAGTGTTGATTATGACAATTAATGATGTTTATTAAGGTGTAGATTCAGTGGATACAGAAAGTATGGTGAAGATTTAGGCCATTTCTCCCCTTCGGATTCACTTCTTTCAGTATTTGTGCAATGGAAATTGATGATGTTTTTAAACATGTGCAGCCATGTCTCTGTTTATAAGCTTAATTAGGAACATGATTAAATTAACAGCAACGCTTCTTTCTTGCAGGCTTAGGAACATAAAGTATTTTTGGTTATATTCCATCTGGGAGATAGATTCTGTTTTTTTCTTAAATAAGAAAAGGATCTTGCATCTTCATCTTATGTCAACATGGAAGATGCATGTTTGTTTAAGCAGCTTAATACTAATTTCAATTTACATGGCTTTGCTTGTAAGAATATTGTCCAAATTTATTTGGTCAATCTTAGATCTATGTTTTATTATGTAGCGGAATTTTTCCCTGATCGATCAGAGGTGCAATGTCTGCATCGATGGCAGAAGGTTCTCAATCCTGAACTTGTTAAAGGACCCTGGACTCAAGAGGTTGGTGCTTTGTCCCACCACCTTGACATGATATTCTATTTTATTTGATGTGCTTCATATTAAAATCTATGTTTTTTCTAATCTTCAGGAGGATGATAAAATTATTGGACTAGTTTCAAAGTATGGACCCACAAAATGGTCTGTTATTGCAAGGTCTTTAACTGGTCGCATAGGGAAACAATGCCGAGAAAGGTAACCAAATAAATATGAACATTATCCTTCATCTGCTTAAGTGGTCCGATTCTTGAAATGTTGAAAATTTTATGGAACTAACAGTCCTTCTACCTTTGTAGGTGGCACAATCATTTGAATCCAGACATACGGAAAGATGCTTGGACGTTGGAGGAGGAATTGTTACTCATGAATGCTCATCAGACACATGGAAATAAATGGGCTGAAATAGCTAAGGTTTTACCTGGAAGGTACTGATATTTCTTTAGGGAATTTGGTTTCTGAAGTGACTTATTATTGAGATTTCCACTTTACAAGACTTGTTGCTTTTTCCTCAAAGATAAAACCCGAGTTTAACTGAATTTTTGTTATCTAGGACTCACAACTCCATAAAGAATCACTGGAATAGTTCCTTGAAGAAAAAATTGAACTTCGATTTGGCTTCTGGAAAACTTCCTCCTGTTCCTAAAAATGGTATTCAGAATGGCCCAAAATTTGTGAATAAACCTTCCTTGATGGAAACAATTAGGGAACCATATTCTGCTGCTGCACAAACTTCATCAGGAGCTACTGATGTATATAAGCTGGAAACTTATGGCAAGGATTTAGATATGGCAGCTTCGTCAAGTGGACTTCCAAATGAGTCTACTGATTCTGAAGGTATTGAATGTAAACCTTGGCCATCTCATGTCCCTTCTTGCGACCGTCAACTGGAATTGCCGGAAAAATGTCAAAATGGTGAAAGGAATTATGAGATTGGCGAAGGCAAAGTTAAGTCTCAACTGCAATTTGAGACTCCACCTTATGGTTCACCATACTATGAGCCACCACAAATAGAAACTTGTGTTCCACCAGAGTTGGATCATTTAAATAGACATCATCCTCAACAGGAGTACAATTCTAGCCCAGCTTCATCTCCTCTCAATTTCTCTACTCCACCTAGTACAGAAAGTAGCAGTTTAAGTGTACAAAGCCCGGAATCTGTATTACGATTAGCAGCTAAGAGCTATCTCAACACTCCGTCCATATTTCGGAAGAGAAAGACCGTATCTCAAGTGTCTGTTTCCCCTGGTAACATTGAAAAAGTCTGTAAACAAATGGTTTACAACACTTTTCATTTTTCTGATGAAAATGCAAGGTTCCAGAATGCTTCGACTGGGTTTCAAGATGAAAGTTCTGATGAGGCTTGTCAGGATGATGGCTCCTCCATGATTCCTAATGGCAAGGCATTTAACGCATCTCCTCCTTATCAGTTAAGATCGAAAAGAACTCCCATCTTTGCAGAGAGGCAACTTTCTTTTACTTTTGACAAAGAGAAGCACTAAGTAACAAACCAGAAAGGACATCTTTGTAAGGATACACTCCTCGTGCCCATGATTGTTCAGTTTTAGAAAAGATGGGGGTTGGCTTAGTTTATAACCAGTAAGTTATAACTTTACCAGCAATTTTAGCCGTATAATTTTCCTTCAACTACTTTGAACACCTTTAGCTTTTTGCTGATAAAACATTCGTTTAGCCTCTTGGAGAAAAGCAGCTTGATGTCGCTTGGCATTCAGCTCTAGATTCAAAGACCTATCATCAGGTTGACTAAGGGAAAGCTGATAAGCAGTTTGAAATGCAGCTTGCGCCTCCTGTACTTTTTTCCAAATATGACCATATGTAGTGTGATTCAGCTGTTTTAAAGGATGCTTCAAAACCTTCAATTTAGAAGCCAAAATAAATTGCGCAGAGCCACACACAGGGATAGCCTAAGAGGAACGTGCAATGTCAGGAAACAAAGGATGCTGGAGCCATAAATTGAAAAGCTTAAAAGGTCGGTTACCACTAGAAAGTTGGCGCTCAAATTCAACAATAACTAGACGATGGTCCGAATCAAACCTCATGGGGAGAAAATGGGCCGAACAAAACCAGCCCCGCAAAGCCCACTCCACATTAACCAACACACGATCTAATTTAGCCCACAATTTGTTTTTCTGCCAAGTAAACACCTCCCCCCAAAAAGGGGCATTAGTAAGGCCCAAAGAGATCCGAAATTCCTGAAGATCCTTTAAAAAATAATCCGTAGTGGGCGTATACCCAAGTCATTCATCAGCCCTACATACACAATTAAAATCACCGAGGAGAAGCCAAGGAGGGGAGGGGTGCAATCGCACCTCCCTTAACCTATGCTAGAGGGTTCGACGCTGCGGGACACTATACAAGCCATAAATACAAGACACCATAAATTCCCGATGAGTGGATAGGTAAAGAGCCCGACAATGAATGTATTGATCCCTAACCTCCAAAAGTTGACAAGTGTAGATGGAAGGGTTCCAAGCAAAAACCATACGACCCTTCTCAATAATATCAAAATTATGAGCATACAACCATCCAGGAAAACGGCTAGACATAAAGCGATCCAAGCCACTAACCGTAAGTTTGCTTTCAAGAAGACAAAATAATTTACAAAAGTGCTGCCGAACAAGGGCGACAACACTTTTTTGTCGTGAGGTCGATCCTAGAACCCGGACATTCCAGCAAAACGGGAGGGACCCGCCCCTCCAAGTTGACCAGAACTACCAGGCTGAATCTGCTGACCAGAGTTACTCGGATGAGAAGGAAACAACCCTTTACCGCCACCCGGGAGACCAGACGGAACACCCACAACACCTTTACCCTTAAGGAGAGCTGCAGAATTCAATCGCGCCTGACCAGAGCCAACATTCTGGACCACATTAGGGGGGACAACCTGCTGGGAATCAGGAGCAGAAGGGGGAACCGAGTCTAAAGGAACCCCCAAAATGGCCACCCCCGTGGGAGGCCTGGTCTGAACAGGGTTGGAACTCCTAGCCTTAGGAATCCACTTTTGGAGCTTCTGAGGAGGCTTCTTACGTGTGAAAAAATTATAACCAAAATGTCGACATTCAAAACAATAGGATGGAAACGTCTCATAAACAACCGTTTGAGTGAAGTTGGTGCCCTCAGGTAACTTAACTGCAAAGCTGGTAATAGGGGCCTTAGATACATCAACTTCCACAAGCAACCTAGCATAACCAACACGGGCACGCTGGGTAGTAACAAGGTCGGAACAAATGGGTTTACCCACCATAGAACCCAATTTGGATAAGATTTTATTCGTCCACAAATCAAGTGGAACATTTGACAGCTTAATCCAAAGTGGTAGTGCCATGAAATCCTTAAAATTAAAAGCAAAGCCGGGAGCCAAAGGCTTCAACATTAATGTTTTCCCAAACGAAACATATGGTCCACCCGCCAAGACAATAGTGCAATCTACATCCGAGACAAACCGAAAAACTAACCAGCCTCCTTCATGGGGAATAAGCTTACATTCCACACCCCATTGGGACATAATCGTGTCCACTGCTTTCATCCTCAGAAATCGACCTGTAAACACCCCCACCAAACAGTAGCCCCACTCCAATTCTAAATCTAACCGATCCTCTGCCGAAATTGTAACCTCTGTTTGAGCAGGAATGTGTTCTAAACGCATCCCCTGATTTAGGTTCCGATTATTCTTAAACAAACTTGCAAATGAAGGCTTACCAGTGTCAGCAGCCACTGGAGCGGGAGTATTTGGAAACGGCTACCCTGAACCCACCACAGGAGGCGAGGTGGGAATAGGAGAAGCCCCCACAGGAACAGGCAGCTTGGCATCGACAGAAGCTTCAGAGGCCACAGAACCCACCACATTATTCTCAACCGGGGGGGAAAGGATAGAGGAATCCATCACATTATCAGGGGGCGAGTCATCCTCAGAAGATTCAGAGCCTGTAGACGCTGAGGACTTCTCACCAGTCGCATCTTCCTCAGACTCCTCTTCAGTAGAGGAGGAAGAGATAGGCTCAGTAATAATCTCATTAACAACCCCCTTTCCCGATTTCAATGAAACTCCCGATTTTTTTGGGCCGACAAAACCTTTTTTGGTCTTTGAAATCGCCGACGTAACTATGGTCGCCGATGTCGGCGACTCATCCGCCGAATCTTTGGGTTTCTTTTTCACCATTGTTTCCCTTCCAAAAATGCGTCGCACCCGTCTTAGGGAGAAGACGAGTGCGTCCAAGAAAGCCCAGCCAACCGTTCAGCTCCCAACAAGAGACAACCACACCACAATGTACAGCATCAGAGAAAGAGAGATCCGAAGCAAAGAATCACCAGCTCCGTCCTAATACACCAAGCAATGAAGGCAGAATCGTGAACGCAATCTAGGAGGAGGATCCCTAGAGAGAGACACTCTCAAAATGCCAACTTAATTAAGGCCATATTTTGTTTATAGTTGATGTTTGTTATCATTTTCATACAGATATCTATGGCAGTATCGACCATCATTTTTACAGTCCTTATTCCTAGTTGCATATTTAGGTGTACTGTCCAGGAAATATTGGTTTGTGATGGCATCATTTTCAGAGTCCAAAATTCATTATTAACTATAGGTTCAATACGATTTAGATTACTAAGATATGATATATATTTGGGTACATGAGTGAGTTGAATAGATTACTAAGATATATATACATATATATATATATATGAGGATACATGAATGAGTTGACCATATACGTGATCTTTTTTAGTGACTACTGAAACATGCAAGGATACATAATGAGTTTATTATCTCTATAATCTTTCTGACTTTGATCTGCCTGCAGGGACAGAAATAATTGGGATTATTGCATGAAAATTTGAGCTGCTTAGCATAGAATCTTTTAAATATTTTTAAAACGCATATTTCCACTTCAATGAATGGAAATCCTACTGGGAGTGAAAAATCAAGCAGTAATAGGCAGTGGCTCCCGTTTAGTATCTGCCATGATAACGCCATTGTCCTTGCCTGCTGCCTTTTTCACTGTCTTTGCATTATCGACGAGCATTGCAAGGAAGTCATCGAAGCAGTCATCCATGATTCGGAAAGTTGCATCTGGATACAAAGAACACACGTCCACATCACTCTCTTTGTCCAAGTTGTAATTTACCTGACACCCTTTGATGAATATGTCATGCGTAATTGCTGCTACAATGCTTTGCGGGATCCGCATTTCTGTCAGCACACATAAAGGCAAGAAGCTTAGCAGGTTATCACATAAAAGCAGAGATACTACCCACAGGAAAGCAAAGATAAAGAAGCGCTACTCATTGTTTAAGAGTGTGAATTGTTCTGAATTTCCAAGAGTACCAGCACAGGAAAGGGTATAAAATTGCACTATACCGTAAAATTTTGAGTTGCATTGGCTAGTACGTTAAAATTTAATTTTGAAAAATAAAAAATATTAGATTAAGAAAAATTTTAAAAGTTTTTAAACTTAAATTTTTTAAAAAAGAAATGGAATGGGAAGGCACGGTACGTTGACATATAAGACATTGATTGCCGGTATTAGCACGCAATCGAAAAGGAATAGAAGCAAATGAACCTTTAGCAGCGTTAAGAAGAACATCTTCCGAGACGGTAACTCTAGGGAGCTTGCGTCTAATTTTGGCCTCCCACAGGGATGAAAGGTCATTCATGTTGAGTAGATTCTTAGGAGGTCGAAAGTGGACGGTCTTGTTGATTGTGCGCTCGTCTTTCACTGCCCTTATTGTCAGGTTCCCAATGTCTTTGCCATCAACAAAATATGCTGTCAACATCATATCGGCACAAAACAAAACTCATTTCTTTTCTCAAAACTACTTGAAAAAAAAAAAAGCAATAATCAGCAGAGATAGATGTGAAGTGACCACCTACATCTAGCGGAGTAACCAATTCATTTTTTCAGACAGAATTTAATTTACAATATAGTTAGACAACGATCAACTTGTCGTTACGACTTCTCTGGTGGTGGTAGTTATGAATGTTCATGTGAAAAAGTAAGCACCTTTGACAGAACCGTCACCGTAGATTTGGAAGCAATCCATGGGAGGGAGGACTTCGCCAGGGTGAGTGTTGTCAGGGTAGGGCCAGGCTGCAATGGAGTTGCAGCAAATATATGTGTGCGGAATCCCAGCTTCCTCTATCAGCCTTCTTATCTTTCTCTTCTCCTTGTACATGGTTAGCCCTGGCTCCACTGGCTCTGCTCGGTCTATGTCATGACCAAATTCTGATGGCAAAAATCTCTGAACCAACAAAACATTTTCTCTCCAGTAAATACATTTTCACCGACAAGTTGAAAGCATCTATGTGAAAACTCTTTTCTTTCTCATCTAAAAGTAAGAAACATTTCTATTCTGAAGCAAGCAACGGTTTCAGAGGGCAATGCAGTTTATTTAAGGTGACTTTAGATATGAAAGCATTGAATATAACAGTAACATTTATTTATTTATATACCTTAACTGTGCCTGCAGCTTTAATGGCCTTAATTAGGGGGATTTGGTCAAGTATCGCATAACCCGCAACAGCTGATATCACTACTTCCAAGTGGTTTTCCCTAATCACCTTCTCCATCAAACTTTGATCATTTATCGATCCCTGTTAATTTTTACCACAATCAACCAAAATAGAGCATATCATAATTATTAATAAACCAAACTGTAACGCTACTTGAAGACTTGTGTGTTTCGTTATGCATGTCACACCAAGGGAAGAATTGAACAAGAAAACAGGCTTAACGTTGGTATGGTACATATATGATGTGACATCCTTTCTCCTGGAAGGCCTTGATGATAGAGGCCTTAGAGGGGCTGAGTAGTCTTGAACGGACTAAAACGTAGGTGCCCCTGCCGGATTCTAGGCTGGCCTCTGTCACAAACCGACCTATATATCCAGTAGAACCGATGATCATGGTCCGACCAGCTTCCGGAACAATTGGAGAGTGACCATTCATGTTTCTCTCCAGTTAGATGACCTTTTCAGAAAAGATATTTTTAATATAAAACTGCAAGAGAGAGAGAGAGAGGTGGGTGTTAAGTGGTGGCAGCAGAATGGGGGTGTGGGTCAAATATATAGAAGTGAGACAAGAGAACCCCCACAAAAGGGAAAGTACCAGGATTCAGGAACGGATGATGTTTCAGCATCTGAAGTTACTTTCTCTAAGAGCCTTTCCCCTTAACTGTTGGTCTGATTGGTAGGTTTGGTTGGATCTGGTGTGACACATGTTGAAGATATTAGTCTGGTAGATGGAAACGTGAAAACCCATGGACGAGACGATCTATTTTGCCAATTTCAGCGAAAATTGTTCAAAATATCTCTTTGCTTTCTCACGGCTGCTCTTAGTCTATGAAACGAGAGGAGACGGCAAAATTTTTCCAAATGGTCAATTTAGGCTCCTTAAGTTTTACTTTTACTTTTTTTTTTAATTATAATTTTTAGCTTTTTATTTTTTATTTTTGTTTTTCAGTAAAAATAAAAATTTATTTGATCGCTAACATCAACATAAATTTTTTTATCACATATGATAATTAAGTATTAGACAAAATTTAAAGATTAATTATTTTTAATTAAATAAATTTATTTCAATCTCTTATATATTATTTATTAACAAATTATTAATAAAATTATTTTATTTTATTAACCAAATAATTTAAAATAAATTTTTTATTTATAGATCAATATTTATTTTAAATATATTTTAATTATTAAATCAAAAATTTTAAAAATTT
>JANZLF010000004.1:34714317-34724895 GCA_026546835.1 Erythroxylum foetidum
ATGGTAATTAATTGTCTCATATCAGTTTTGTAATTAGTGTTTCTCATGCAATCGATAACACAGTCAAATGCTTTATCCACAATCTTATCTTCTTGACTTAGTTGAGAGGATTGCATTCTCCAACATCTTTGATTTGGATCATCAATGAGAAGATGGTCTTCGAGAAAGTGATCTTTCCAAGTTCTTAAGAAAACCTGATTAAACATTTGGAAAATGAAGTACAACTGGAACTTGGAAGAGGAAGGATTAAGCAGGAAAGTTCTACTAGCAGCTATAACTGGATCAAAGACACCTTAAAACAGTAATGATCAGGTCACCGCAGCTTCTATAGAAGGAGGAGGAGCTTTTGGGGTGGCTACAAATGATAGTACTCTGCTCCTCTTGTTCTCAATCAAACATTCACAATTAGCGATGACAATTGCGCTCAGTTTTTTGGAAAATTGGGTCTCGGTCAGCTTGACAGAAACTGTGCCATTTACTTTTACTCAATAGAAGCAACAAGTCATTGGAACTCAATCCTATGATTCGTTCAAAAAGTATATCTCAGATTGTTGTAATTAGATAAATGATTAGGCAACCCATTTCTCCAAGTGGAATATCATATGGGTGACTAGTAATTAGTTTATTATTAATTCAACTCCATTATCGTTAAAACTCTAGGTAATCAATATCCCTACGTACTCCAAGTCAAACCAGGATTTATGTTCATTATTCAGAGACTTCCGTTTTTTCTTTTTTCTCTCTTAGTCTGGATTGGTGAAAGATCAATAAAGAATCCACTTTTCACGAATTTTATTATCTTTGGTAGGATAATGAGCTAGAAGGTAATGAATATACACTTGTACAAGCTTCCTAAAGTCAAACTTTTTATCTGCTACGCCATCTGTGTACTTGAACAATTTCTATAACGAGAGGGGACCGTTGACCAATGCTGGATCAAATTCGGGGACTTGGCTTCATCTCGATCACCCATAGAGCAAAAGGATAAAAAAGAAATAAAATGAACTTTATGAGCAAAGCAAATCCAATTTGCTTTAGGATTGATCAATCTCTATCTCTTTGGTATTAATAAGAATTATGCAAGTTGGATAATCTTCTGGAGTTTGATGCTAGATATAGTGGCACTAGAACTGTGGGAAATTGGACACTTTTTCAACATTTCACCTCTTCTTCAGTCACTTTATAATAATAACATTAAGTAAAAATTTTGGTACAACACGACGTCAAAAGAGGTACAGTAGTACACAACCTTACCCTTAATTAATAGCGAGGCTTTTCCAAAAAATACGAAGAATAAGTTTCCAATTGATTTTACGATAAGGCTTCGAAAAGTAACTTTTTCCTATTACTTTTTTTTGGTTGAATTTTTGTTCATCTCAATTTTTGTTTTATTTGTCACACTATCCTTTTTCCTTGACCATCATTCAAGGTTTGACACTAGAGAGGAAAAAGAGGGAACTTAGAAATGTTCTAAGAATCAAAACCTAAAGAGTCTTTGAAACATTTACGAGAGTATATAGTCTTTCTTTACTTTACCTTGCAGTACCGATTCTCTACTTATTATCCATCCTAATTGTGGTGCATGTTTATGTTTAAAATTTTTAATCTTTTCTTTCTCAATGTTGATTTTTGGTTATGCTTATTCAAAATTCTTAAATTATGTTTAGTTAGCTTATAGTTTGACTTTTTGATTAATAATTAGTAGAGATAAGACAGCGTACTACTAGACTTCTTAAATCTCCACAAATTAGCCAAATTTGTGCTTATACTTTGTTTTGGGCCTTATTAACTTCAATTAAGTCCATTTAAGAAATAAGATTTTAATTATTAGCGGGTTTGTTGAGATTTTTCAAATATAGATAAAACAATTAAATTGTAATTTTCTAATCTAAAATTATGTTAAGCCTATTTTTGTAAATTATTATAGGTCTAACTTCCTTTTATCCCTTTTTCTTAGGGATGAGTGGGCTAGGGTTATTGCTTTTGAAGTTCTAAAGGAAGTCTAAATATCGACAATGTTTTCCTTATATGTAATATTTATCCTTGACATTTTGTATCACAATTTAAAAGCAATCACACTCAAAATCCAAACTAAAATTTAATTAAAAAATATGTTGAACTTATTTTCTATACATTTTGTAAACAAGGATGATAATAAGCTAGGTTGGCCTCGAGTTTGGGCCCGGTCTTATCCCTTGTTATTAGGGTCTGGCTCGACCAGAGGTCTGAAAAGCCCTAAGATAAGTCCCCAAGTCAAACCCAACAAGGATTGAGGTAACTCGACTCGACCTCAAGTCTGATCTGACTCAGCCTGATCTTTTTTATAAGTTAAAAATTACAAAATGATGCTTATAAATTTATACCATTATTTTTAGTATTTTTGCATATATTTAATTTATAATAAATATTATTTTAAGAATGTTAGAAATATTTAATACTTTAGAATTGTTTGAGATTGTACGACAATATGCATATCTTATCACAAATCAATATTAAAAATAAATAGCAAATACTTTATAAGATTAAAAATATAAAGTATATAAATAAAATAGCTAAATATCTACTTATTTTTATTTATCTTTTATCAAATAAAATTTATATTTATTTATAATTACTTAACCATTCTTATATTTTAATATCAAAATTTAAATAAATCTATTAGTCACACATTTAAAAAAAATTGAATTACAAAATAAATATCTTTTATGAAAAAGGAATTAGTTTGCAAAAATAATGAATTCACAAATATGGAAGTGATTAAATGGTATTTTTTTAAGATTGCTTGATTTTAATTCGTATATTCACTTATTTTAGTGAATTACTTTTTTTTTTTAATCCCTCCATTGGAATGTCTTCTAAAAAGAAAGAAGAAGTAAGAATACACATGAAGTACTAAAGCCATGGAATAACAAGAAAGTACTAATGCCATCCCAATTATATGCATACGAGGATTTGCGTAAGCATTTTCTTTTGCATGCCTAAACGGATATGTGGTGGGATTTGCGTAAGCATTTTCTGTTGCATGCCAAAACGGATCTGTAGTGGGATTTGCGTAAGCGGTTCCTCCGGATGAAGTTATAGTCAAATAAAATATAATTAATAATTAAAAAAAAGTTTCTTGAATTACATGCAGTCGGATCCACGTAAGCTACCCTTCCTCACATCTGGGAGGGTGGCTTACGCAAATCCCACTACATATCCGTTTAAGACACTTTTATCAATTATATTTTATTTGACTGCAGAGAAAGAGTAGCTTACGTGGATCCTACTACATATCATTTTATTGGAATTTTATTTTTTTTACTATGATAGAATAAAATATAATATAAAATTATTCTGCTCTTTTATCTCATTTTATCCTATTTTATTATAAACTCTTCTTCTACTAAACGATAAAACATATATTACATTTCATTAATAAATCTCAATTAAAGATAACCTTAATTTATAAAATGTTAGTGGAGCACGTCATTTGTTGCAACCTCGTGATCATAATCACAATCCTAATTGGAGCTGACTTCCAAGGTAACCGAATATGACTGGATTGGCATTTGTGGTTGACGAGGAACCTGAGACAATGCCTACGCAAATCCCACTACATATCCGTTTAGGCATACAAAAGAAGGCTCTGATATGGACGCTTGCGTGTGGGAGTGGGCTGTTAACGTGTGAGTCAAAATTATCAACAAGTAGTGCCAATATGTAACCACGGATATAGAACAGCAGCAAGTCAAGAATTCAAGTCAAGTGGGACTTCAGCCAACGAACAGCTGTATTGTGACCCTTCAAATTTTCTGTCTATTTTATCCTGTCCTATCCTGTCCATTTTACATATGAGTCATCCACTTATGTAAGACTCACATGAGTGGATGGTTCAGATGTAAAATGGACAGAATAAAACAGGGTAAAATAGACAAAAAATCAGCCCTCGTATTGTGACTAGCAGAGTTGAGAAAATTGGGTACTAGAGTGAGTTGTTTATGCCATAAAATTCATAGCAAATATTTGACAGCAAATTCGGGTGTACTGGGATATATGTTGTGCAGTGAGTTTGTATTTTATTATTATAATAAAATAATATATAATGCGGATTATTCCGTTTCAAAAAAATAATAATTCCCTGCTTATACTCAAGAAGCCAACTTTTTGGTCTATATTAAACCCCGACGCATATGGCAGCAAACTCACATACTTCTAGCAACTATTCTCTAACATCTAATAGTTCCCTCTTCTGTATTCATCACAAACATGAAAACCCTCTTTCATGCCATGATTGTAATATTCTTCATTCTCACCGCAGCTTCACCCACGAGGGTTTTGGGTCGTCCCTATAACTATAAGCCAACTGGTTCAGGGACTGCGAGCGTCAAGGCTGTGAAGAAAATGCAGGTAGTTCAGAAAAAGTCATCAGAGACAAACCCTGTATCGAATCCAATAACATATATTCCTGTCCCGCATGGTCAGAATCCGTAGAATTGAACAAACATATTATATGTTTGTTCCATACCGACTGTTAAGTTGGTATGCAACACTAGCTATGTCGTGTATATGTAATGGTATTTGCAGATCCTTACTCCAACCCCCTCAATAAATGTGCTGCTCTCCACTTGTAAGCTTTCAACAAGGATCTCGTATACATATAATTGCGATGGCATCAGTACTTTCTTGTTATTCCATTGTTCATGTTATTCCATGGCTTTAGTACTTCATGTCTATTCTTACTTCTTCTTTCTTCTTAGAAGACATTCCAATGCAGGGATTCCACAAAAGAAGTAATTCACTAAAACAAGTGAATATACGAATTAAAATCAAGCAATCTTTTAAAAAAAATGCCATTTAATCACTTCTATATTTATGAATTCATTATTTTTGCAAACTAATTCCTTTTTCATAAAAGATATTTATTTTTGAAACTCAAAATTTCTTATTAAATGTGTGATTAATAGATTTATTTAAATTTTCATATAAAAATATAAGAATGGTTAAAAAATCCCGACTAACCCGCTAATCATTTAAATTTTATTTCTCAAATAGACTTAATTGAAATTAATAAGGCCCAAAACAAAGCATAAGTTCAAATTTCGCTAATACATGAAAATTTAGGAAATCTAATAATACGTTGTCTTATCTCTAATTAGTACAGAGGTTTTTTCCGAAATCATAAATATATAGTAATTATATTTTGACTATATGAAAGAAACAAATACTAACATTAATATAAAAAAATCAAACCATAAGCTAACTAAATATAATTTTAAGAATTTCGAATAAACATAACCAAAACTCAACATTGATAAAAGAAAAGATTAAAAATAAACATACAGCACAATTTGGATGGATAATAAGCAGAGAATCGGTATTGCAAATAGATACCCAAAAATTGAGATGAACAAAATTTCAACAAAAAAAAGTAATAGGAAAAGGTTACTTTTCGAAACCTTACCGTAATAAAAGTCATGAAGAGTGGATTCTTTATTAATCTTTTACCAATCCATACTAATAGAGAAAAAAGGAAAAAACGAAAGTCTCTAAATAATGAACAGAAATCTTGGTCTGACTTGGAGTATGCGCGGATATTGATTATGCCGAGTTTTAACGTTAATGGTGTTGAATTAATAATAAACTAATTACTGGTCCACGTTCGGTCACCCATATGATATTCCACTCGCAGAAATGGGTTGCCTAATCATTTATCTAATTACAACAATTTGAGATGTACTTTTTGAACGAATCATAGGATTGAGTTCCAGTGACTTGTAATGGAAAAAAAAATCCCGAAAATACATTTTAACTTTGCTTCATGAACATGCTTACAGGTTGATTATCAAATAATATAAAGCGATTTAATCTCCTTGGACTTGTAACTTGAGAAATAGAGAATTTAACCGCAGTCTATTCAAGCACATACTGTCCTCTAGACACTAAATTTATTGATAACCTAACTGTGTGTACACATTGTTATCTATATATTGGTAAGAAGACGTTGTTTCTTCAGGAATTAATTCACCAAGGCACTCATCCAAGATAGGAGGAGGATGACAATTCATTAAGTTAGAACGAGCATTCTCAAAATCTGATCTCAACTTTATTAGGATTTGATCTCACTTACTAATTTCATGAACACCCAATATATTATAGACATATAATCTCGGGACTGTGTAGCATAAACAATGTTAGAAAATTCAGTCCATAAATTTTGAAAATCAGAAAAATACTTCTAAACGAGTAGCTCTGAATTCATGACATGCTTAATAGAAAAAGAGAGACTTTGGTTGAATACCCTAAACACAATTTAAGCAACTAAACTTTTTTAAAAGATCAAATATTTCACAAAGTCTAAACTTTCAAATACACTCTTATGAATAATAAATTTCATTTTCAAGAACCCTAGTTAGCATATGGATTACACATTTTGACCATAATAAAAAAATAAATATACACTATCTATATTTAAAATTTTAAAAGATTAAATACTTTTAAATATGTTATTCTTTGAAAATTTTGTTTTACCTAATAATGGAGTAATGTTAATGGTCATTCAATATGATATCCGTAAAACAATACTCACCTACTTTGAATTGGTATAAATGGTTTTGTAGGTTTGTAGAATGAGGATAAGAACCAATTTCCATATAGACATTTGGCACAAAGAAGATAAGGAAACTTCAATATGGGGTAAGGTCATCAATTCATAGCTAATTTACTAATAAATTGTTTGCTATTCCTGGAGCAAAATACATGATATGATCAGATTTTCTGAAGAAGTACTCGTTCATGTGACTTGGAGAAACCAACTTAGAAAATGCATGTTGGTTATTGTCAGGTTACGTTCTCTGCTATATATATCTGCCTCTTGTTCCATTGGTGATACAACAATTACATCTACAATCCTGTTCCTTTCTATACGCTCCTCTTCCTCTTTTGCTGTTTTAATGGCAGCTCTCTTGATCTTTAAGTATCCTTTTGTGCTTGCTCTATCTTGTTTCAGTTCTTGAAATCACTCCCATCTTTCTCCCTCGTACCCAGTGTTTTACTTCTCTCATGTACCACAAAAATGTCACCTTGTTTTAATGATGACACTCACTTAGACAGGACTGAGTTTTGGTACAAAATCTACAACCCAAAACTGATAGAAACGTGGTTGAATACTGAAGACTCGTCTTGGAAGATCTTACTGGGTTGGCCACAGAAACATCATTTCCAGAGAATAGAGAGCTCAATGATCTCACTGGTTTGGAGGATGAACCAACTTTTCCAAGTGGGATCACTAATCTTACTACCATGCAAAGCCATCCCCTTGTTCCAACTTTTCCACGTGGGTTCACTAATCTTTCTAACGTGGAAAGACATCCACATGTTTCAGGCCATGACCGAACGACTACTGATTCAGTAGTCCAAACCCCATTATGTAGAGAACCTAAGTACATCACCTGGTTGGAGACTGACAAGTGGGAACCAACCCAACGAAGGTTTCCCGAGTTAGAGATAGATTTGCATACAAATCGGAGCAGACTTTGGCATCATTCTCAGTAGAACACCAGCAGTTTCGAACCAGCAACAGGAGGTGTTCCTCATTCAAACACCTGAGAACATGTCAGGCAAGTTTGATACTTTTGATCAGGTCGGAGACTCATTAAGTTGTTTCAAACCAACTGGAGGTTACTGCCTTGAAGACTATACCTTACTTGACAAGCTGTCAGAAGCAATCATGAAGTTAGAAACTGAAGGACATGGTATCTTGGAAACTAGAGATTAACACTTTTTTTTTTATCAAATGGATAAGTAAAAGATACATTAAGCTACTAAACGGGGAAAAGAGACCCCATTAACATCCTCTAGGAGTATATTGAGACAACCCACAGGCAGGTTTTGAAAAAAAAAGATTCCAAGCTCAAGAGAAATGGAAAAGTTAGTTAGTCAATCCGCTAATCTATTGTCCTCTCTGAAAACATGCGGAGATTTTACCATCCAATCTCTAGACAGAAGATTAACACTTTGATAGTGAAGCAGCACGACCGCTTTACTGCATCAGAGCCACTAAATCATCTTCAAAATGAAACAATTGGGGATGAAGAAACCAATCCAAGAAACACATAAAATAAGTTTCTTTCCCTAGAATTTTGTTAATGTTTTACGATTCAAAATATAATAAAAAATTTATGTGTTTGCAGTGTC
The DNA here is from genome assembly GCA_026546835.1 of Erythroxylum foetidum. Lineage (NCBI taxonomy): Eukaryota > Viridiplantae > Streptophyta > Magnoliopsida > Malpighiales > Erythroxylaceae > Erythroxylum > Erythroxylum foetidum. Next base: position 34,722,493 of record JANZLF010000004.1, read on the forward strand.
CGGATGTTTGTTCAAATACAGCAAGGACAAGAACTCTCATGCTGCCAGAATATATAAGAGATTTTAACCAGAAAATTAATAAGGTAATTTCATGACTAGGAGCATATATTGCTTGATACTTGTTACCATCAAATATGTATGTGTGTGTGTGTTGCCTGATTTTCTCATTTTGACAACAGTTACATAAAAAAGAGATGCAATTTATGTCCACTTACTCTAAACAACCTCCAATTCAGTGGTTGAATCTGTTGTGAAAATTGACCGGATTAGAGCAGATTCGCAACTAAATAGGATTGAGAGAATAGTAAAGAATACACAGATTTTACGTGAAAAACTCCCAAATTATGGTAAAAATCACAGACAAGGATAGAAGACTTTTACTATTAAAAACTAGAGAATTACAAGAAAAAACTAGACTCACAAAAATATATAAAAAAATTTTGTCTCTCTCTTTTTCTTTCTCTCTCTCTCACACCTCACTTCTCTCTATTTTCCTCTTCTATTTTCTTCCTTCATCTCCTGCCTATTTATAGAAAGAATATTTAGGATAGCTAGCCAAAGCAACCAACTATCCTTCAATATTGGTAGGCACCGATGGTGCCGATTGTAGCGCCCCCTTACCGTAGGGTACACACCGGAACGCCCGTGGGCCATTCCGATATATATCCTACGCCAAGGGAGAGCTACGAACAATCACTAAAGTACTCTCATGGCATTATACTCATAAAATCGTAATATAAAAATCACTAAATTTTGAAATCAAGATGCTTTCTCATTTCATATCATTAAAGCAGAAATATACAAGTCTATCAGTTTTTCACTGTATATAACATTACTCCAAAAGGGAAAACTAATACAAAAATCTAACTAGGTCATCCCCAAAAACAATCCCAGTTGACCGACCTGTGTGTCATGACTTCTCTTGCCAACTAGATCCACACGGCAGGAAAAGTCTTTCTCACTGGAGCTAGGAGTCTACTCTCTCAATCCTGAAAAATAGTTGCAATTTTGGGTGAGTTTACGAACTCAATGAGAAACCATCATCGATGGTTCACTCAATTCATGCATTACGCAAGTAGCGTACAGATTATCACAATAGCACATTCAGAAAATCACATAACAGTTTACAGATTATTTCACAATAGTATATTCAGAAAATCACATAATTACAAGGCATTATGCCTTTTTCCCAAACCAGAATTCAATTCAATACACAAATACATAAATACAAGACATTTTCAATTTTATTTCAGTGTTATGACTGAGCGCCTGCATTGTCCCAAATCTGGGCACTTTAATCAGTAATCTGTCCCAAAATGGGGGCATTAAACATTGAGCTTGTAGCTCTGATCTGTCCCTTTCGGGCGCATTAAACGTTGAGCATATAGCTCTGAACTGTCCCTTTTTGGGCGCGTTAAACGTTGAGCATATGGCTCTGAACTGTCCCTTTTCGAGCGCATTAAATGGTAAACGCGTCTTAGGGGTAGGAGAGCCCTCTAGGTATACACTACTTTCCATGCGTCTTAGGGATAGGAGAGCCCTTTGAGTATGCACTATTCCCTTTCGAGCTGGAAGCTCTTTTCCAGTAGTCGAGCTTGTAGCTCTCAGTGGCAGCTCAAGTCACAACGGTTATTAATCGATTGTTCATGGATTTCATTTATCACACTTCTACAGTGTCACATTGCAATCAGATCTAATTTATCGAAATCAGTCATATCGATTCTCAATCACACATTACCATACATTCATAATTTATTACATTTAAACATGAACATTTCACATTCACAAACAGTCTACACTTCAATATCAAAGCACTCAATCCTTCGGACCTTCGGTTCGAGATTTCAAACATAACAATTCAATTTACTCATCATTATTCTCCACAAAATTCTAGGTACAGAACATTTAACAATCAAAGATTAAGGAACTAACTAGGTTACTCACCTGTAACTTCCGAGCTACTGCCTGGAAGTCCCAGCAATGTTCGTGGAATGCTATTCCAACGGCGCCTCTATAACAGTCAAATCATTTCCCATTACTAAATGCACACTCAGAATACTTCAATGATGCACATGTCACAATTAAAAGATGTACGATGCATGTTCGTGACTTTCCCAGCGCTAATTCCCAAACTCCACTTTCTTTTGTCTCAAAACCAACTTTTCATTCTATATTTGAGATCTTACTAAATTGAATTCAAACTTTCTTTCTTCACCTTAATTGTAGTCCTCTTTCTCTAGTTCATAACAAATCAAAAATCACTTCAATTGGAGGTCTACATCTTTAGTTATGACCCAAAAACTAAACTAACTCAATTCAGAAAAGTCAGCCTCGCCGCGGCGAAAGGACGCACGCCACGACGACATGAGGTCGCTCGTCGCGACATCTACACTCGCTCGTTGC
>JANZLF010000004.1:34734352-34744519 GCA_026546835.1 Erythroxylum foetidum
TCAAAATTTCTTATTAAATGTGTGACTAATAGATTTATTTAAATTTTCATATAAAAATATAAGAATGGTTAAGTAATTATACATAAATATAAAATTTATTTGTTAATTAAAATTTATTATGTGTGACATTTTTTTAAATTAAATTTTAGTTTGAAATTTGAGTCTGATGTACTTTTCTAGACCTCGTGTGGCTTGATGTTATTATTGTAAAGTGACTGAAGAAGAGATGAAATGTTGAAAACCTGTCAAATTTCCCCGAGCTCTAGTGCCACTGTGTCTAACATCAAGCTCCAGAAGATTATCCAATTTGCATAATTCTTATTAATACCAAAGATATAGAGGTTGATCAAACGTAAAGCAAATTGGATTTGCTTTGCTCATAAAGTTCATTCTATTTCTTTTTTATCCTTTACTAGTGCACCTGCTGCGAAAGATTATAAAAGTCACTAAAAGTGGATTCTTTGTTGATCTTTTACCAATCCAGACTAAGAGACAAAAAGAAAAAACGGAAGTATCTGAATAATGAACAGAAATCCTGGTTTAACTTGGAGTTTGTAGGGATATTTATTATGCAGAGTTTTAACGTTAATGGTGTTAAATTAATGATAAACTAATTACTGGTCCACGTTCGGTCACTCATATGATATTCCACTTGCAGAAATGGGTTGCCTAATCATTTATCTAATTACAACAATTTGAGATATACTTTTTGAACGAATCATTCCCCACATAGGATTGAGTTCCAGTGACTTGGATTGCAAAAAAATTCCCAAAAATACATTTTAACTTTGCTTGATGAACATGCTTACAGGTTGATTAGAAAATAATATAATTACCCATTAAGAGATTTAACCTCTTTTGACTTGTAACTTGAGAAAAAAGAGAATTTAACCTTAGCAATTACCAGGGCTGTGCCTTTGATCTATTCAAGCACATGCTCTGCTCTAGACACTAAATTTATTGGTAACCTAACTGCGTGTACACATTGTTGTCTATATATTGGTAAGAAGACGTCATCAAAGCACTCATCCAAGGTAGGAGTAGGATGCACTCATCCAAGGTAGGAGTAGGATGACGATTCATCATATTAGAACGAGCAATCTCAAAATCTGATCTCAACTTTATTAGGAGTTGATTACGCTTACTAATTTCATAAACAGCCAATATATCATAGAGAGAGAGAGAATCACTACAAAAAAATAAAGAATTGGCGACAGAAAAATAATAACGAAAAATAAATCATTGCAAAATCAGTTGAGAAAATTTAATTTAGCGACAGAACAATACCATCGGCAAATATGGCGGAAATTGGTGGCAGAAAAATGAATTATTGACTGTTTCGACATAATATTAGCGACAGAAAATTCTGTCGATAAATTTTAAACCAATGTATCGTCGTCTCCTTGCGGTTGAGCGTTATTAACTTAAACAAAATTTGTGTTATTAAAGAATGATTATGGACACTATTTTAAGCTGATTTACCTCTAATTATAGCTGTACAATACAAGCAAATATACAACAGTTATAACAAAATAAATGTTATCTATATATGGTAACACATATGGATCTGAATGCCAGACCAAACTCAACCATAAAAGATTATAGGAGAAAATTACTGTTAAGAGTCCTTTAATGGCGTGTATGTTGGTTCAATTGGACATCAATCATCCCTTATATAAACAAACAAAGACCATCCTCTCTATATCAACCACATAGCCACCAAAAGGTGTGTACATATATAAAAAAAGTGGAAAACTTTGCTTGTTAATGGCTTTGCTTCGAAAAGGAAAGTGAAGAGAATGGATTTCCAAGTTATTCATAACAAAAGGCTTACTTCTCTTGAGCCTAAATTGCCAACAAGAAGGGAAAAGATGATCAGGAGAAACCAAATAAAGACAAAAAAGTATGGTCTTGTGTCGTTTCAAGAGCTACCAGATTATATGAAGGACAATGAGTTCATAGTTGGCTACTACAAAGCCAACTGGCCTCTCAAAGAAAGCTTTTTTAGCATTTTTCGCTGGCATAATGAAACCCTCAATGTTTGGATGTAAGTAAAAGCCCTTCTGCTGCTTGAAATAAAGTATTAACCTTTTTTATGGGCTTATTTGTAGCTGATTGTACATTTATGCAAGCATTTAGTTGGTTTCTTGCTATTTTTGAGATTGACTATAACAAACAAAATGCAAGTACCTCAAGCATCAGATCTCCTTGGCTTGTTTACCATGTTTGTTTAATTGGAGAAAAAAGAATCAACCCTTTCTGTTGTGAGATAGCAGAGTCTTGCATCTTCTGAATGCTCTGACTATGGAATTAAGAGATAACTTAAATATCCCAAATTGTTTCTCAAATTCATTTGATAGAGGATTTGATCTTAGTTGTTTACAAATGCCATGCCTATAATTCGAAGCTTAATGCAAAATTGCATCATGACATATATTTCTTTTACATATTACTCATAAAATACAAAAAAACATAATTTCCATTCTTTTGCTTGGAACAAAATTGGCTATTTGTATGATAAAAGCTCAGGGAATGCTGGAGACTCTACTTTAAACTTATATCCTGTTGAAAATGATATACAGGTCTAATAATATGTTGCAAGTCAATTCTTACTAATGCAGAGACAAACAGTTTTAGTCATTCAAAATATTTCTTTTGGGTGAGTGATTTCGTGTTAGATAGGCAGACATATTTTCCTTATGCCCTATGTTGTTTTTTATGTCATCTACCTAATATCAAATCTGCTTTAGGGCTGCACCAAATTTCTTAATTTGAAGCAGATAACTCCTCAGAAAATAAACTCTTCATTGCCCGAAAAGTCCATTAGATATCCTCTACTCTGTCCAAAGCATTTCATAAGTGAAATGGAGAATGGTAATAGCCTTTACATGGCACATCATCATCCCCACAAACTATTCCAATGAAAGCAGTTAAATTCATGATGTGTTTGATCAATGCTTGAGGTCACCCACTTTTCTTATCTTTTTGCTAACTCCCAATTAACCATTTATGAAAGTTTAGATTAAGATTTTCAATTAACACTTCAAGGAATGAAAAAAGAGACATGTATAATTAATGTACATTAGTGAAGATTGATTGAAATCATCTCCTTATTCAAATTTAAGTACAATTGAGTAACATGTTCTTAGAGAAGATAAGTAATTCCAAATTTAGATAAAAGAAAAGATTATCTACTAAAAAGTAGTAGCATGCATGATCATCAATTCAATAAAGTAGAACCATACTTGTTGCCAATAAGGATTTACATACAAAACTAAAGTTAAAAGTAACCCAAAAGTTTATCCGAAAAATCTCCATATCTATGAAACCATTATCATCATCTATATCACTTGTCGAACTCTCTTTTGTCATTGACGATTCTGTTAGAGTGCAATTCCAAGGCAAGGGTCATCCACATAGAAAAGGATTTCTTAGATAACTACTTTCTTCAAAAGTTGCAAATTGTTTGACTCTTTTCGACGTCTCATCAGAAATATTGTTGTAAGCCACACTGATTCACTGAACACTTCTAAAGATTTTAACTGAACCAATTTTGGAGGAAATGTTCTACTCAAGTTATTGTAGGATAGATTCAAACTTTTCATTGCCTTCATAATCGAAAATGATAATGGAATATTTCCTATCAAATTGTTATGAGATAAGTTTAACATCTTCATCCTTTCTTTATCTCCAATTTCAAAAGGGATTGAACATGTCAAATTGTTATCGAAGAGATCGAATCCAATGAAACCAAAGTCATACATAGGTCTTATGCCATACTAGTAAGTGCTTCCTTTTTCTACCAATTCAAGAAATTCACTATAGTAATAGAAATAACCATGTGTAAAAGGAATTTCAAAAGTATATTTCTTGAGTGAGAGAGTGTCAAACTTGTTATGGGAAAGATCAACAAATTTTAATTCATGCATCATCTTCCATAGATATAGGTATTTAACCTTCTAAATTGTTATGATTTAATAGAAATATGTCAACCCATACAAATTCTTGATTGAGTTTGGTATGCCATCAGTTAAGTAATTATGGCTAAGATCTAGTATGAGCATAGTAGAATTAGGAAGTGCACCAGGAGAAGGTCCTATAGGATAAATGGATGTGTAAAGCTTGTGGAGGAATGAACATTGAGGGTAGGCTTCCAAAAAGGTTATTATTTGACAGATTCAATATTATAAGAGAAGATATATTTCCAATTCACTCTGGTATCTTGCCATAAGTTATTGTGATTCAGCCCCAATGATTTTAAGAGAGATTAGACAAGCTATCCGGAATCTTTTCAATGAAATCGTTTTCACTGAAGGATAATCTGTATAGCATTGGAAAATACCTTCCAATCTTTGTAGGAAGTGGCCATAGATTGCTAGAAATATCCAAGACATACAACTGTGTATGAGGATGAATTGGCAAATGAAACGTTCCCGAAAGAGAACAAGTGTTCAAAAAAAGTTATTCCAAATTTGCATTGATGTCTAATAGCCAACTTGGAAATCTAGCTTCCCTCATTTGAATACCAGAACAATTAAGAAATCTAAAATCATGCTGATAACTTAAGAGTTAAATTGTTATCAACCCACTATTGGTTTATGCCCTACAGCCAGTCGCTTTGGTTATAGTTTAGTGACAAATTATTTAAAGGCATTCTTTATATTTTACATATTTAGATGTATATGATAAAGTCTATAAGATAATTGTACATCGCAAATGAAATTATAATGAGATTCATATTGCATTTATGTATTATTCCTAATAATTGTTCTATTAAGATTGGACATTAATAAAACCTAAAAGGACTAGCATACATTTTGCTTTTTCTTATAAAGGAAGTAGTCAATATTATAGGCTAAAGTATAAAGATACTTAAACAAATATGTAGGCACTTGTTAGAGAGCAAGTTCACTAAACAAACCCGATATAAAAAATCTATTTGGAACATTACTTGTATGTCTATGGAATTCTTATTATGATGATTGTATAAGTGATCCTTTGACTTGAGGTCATCTAAGTTATCTTATACAGGGATTGCTATATTTTGATACTATTTATGACCTATTTAATTATGGGTCAGTCAAACGGTAGTCATTGGATGTAGCATGAATTATACGAAGATAGTTGTGTGATCAAAATATGATTCATCACCGTAAAGTAATTAGGGATAATGTTATATTGTTCTTGATTGGTATTGATTCAGGAAATCCTTGGCCAAGGTATAATGATGTTTTGTAAATAGTTTACAAATGTCATTAATTGAATCGATAGGTAATGGAGGGGAACTAATATGATTGGAATCAAAATAAGAGTATACAGTAATTACATGCTCTATGTCTAATCAAAACATTGTATGATGAAAAGATTGAATTATATTGCCAACATATTTGGGAACCTAATGGGTCTCAGTTATAGAATAGGTTGAAGAGAGCAAAGTTAATTTAATCAATTTGACCCTGATTATAAAGTTTAATAAACTTTATAATTAAATATGAGATATTTAATAAATAAGGATCAATTTGAGATATTGAATCTTATTTGGCCATAAATGATAGTTAATTATAATTATTGTAGTTTTAATTAAAGTTTTATTGAAATTAGAATTTAATTTTAATTAAATTACCAAAATGTCCAAAACCTATTGTAAATTGGTTTAAGCTCTATGTAGCTAGCACTTCTTGCTTAACCCTTTCTGTAAGAGTTATAGAATTCTCTCAACTCATTATGTAGATATCATTAGAGACTGAACATTTGTGTGATAACGGTAGTTGAGATAGATCAGTTTCAGAAATGGTTCGATGGATATGATAAGATAAAGACTAAGCTTCAGAATGAGGTACGAATTAAGTTTTTACTTTATTATGATTTGTTTTAATCATTTTATAGATTAAAGAGATCTTGGTTTTTGGGAAATCAAAGTTTACAAAAAAAAATTGTAAGTTTTCTGTTGTAATTGAGATAAGATCCCGACTCGGTATCCCAACACCCCCACTTTTTGCATACACCTCGTTTTAATGGATGTGAGACTTTTCAAGGGAGATAAAGATATATTTTCAGTGAAGTGATTGGAGTACAGGTCCTAATATTAAAGAACTGTTAAATTAGCCAAATAAGGAGGCAAGGTACCATTAATACTATTGTTTTGTAGATCAAGCTCCTAGAGATTCTTCAACTTGCATAATTCTAAAAAAATTGAGATAATATTAGACAGTTGTGAGAAAAGTGATAATTTTTAAGTTAACTCATAAAAAGGGTACTATCAATATTGCCTATGAGCTTACAACTACTGAGTCGTAAACTTTCAGGTGAAGTAGCATTTGCAATGGAGTTGAGGAAGCCATTTGCCACAACGATAAAACTCAAATATGAAAGTTTCAAGTTCTTAAAATTGAGGAAACCTACAAAAATCATACAAAAAAAAAGACAGTATAGTCAATTATTAATCATTTTAAAGATTTTGTTTAAACAACATGTTTATAAATTATAATTATAATTTTAAGCATTTTTAATATTACATGTTTTGCAACTTAACTTTTGGTGATCCTTAGTTGTTAACAAATTAAAGTAGAAATTACTCATGAATTTGATACAACATCAGTTACTACTTTCTTTGAATTTTGAGTGTCTCATAGTTGATACTCGTCAAAGACGACAACCTTAAAGATCGATGTGCTCCAGGTTCATCCATGTCAGAACCATCCAAGAAAAACATGCAACAACTCATATGAGCTCCTTAGCAAGGAGATAGAAAATGCTTTGACCTCTTACTAGCTTTACCTTTCTCTCATCTCCTTTGTTTCACCGACCTTCTTCAAACCCAATAAAGTAGTTAGATACTTTACAACAGATAAAACACATGCACTCACTATAATATGTTCATTTTTCTCATGCCTGAGTTTTATATCTATCCGACCCCAGTATTCATTTCTGATTCATACCATATTCATTCATTCTTAGCAATTGAACTTTTGGTCTACTTAATACAATTAAGTGAAAGTCTTCATTGAAAGAAGATTTCTCTCCGCAATCATCAATACTGTTCATATAATCCTTATTAATCAACTATTTCCATCTTTGTTTTTCAACCATATTACCAAAACAAGATCAATTATTATCATATCTCACATGACCAGGTTGTTCTATATATTAAAACTCCATAAAGTAGTAGGCAAGTTCATTTGCTTTTATACTTTAGTACATATCATCAAGATTATTACGTCTTATCCAAAGATTTATTTTCAAGAAATCACCATTCAATATCTTAAGCTAATGATCCTTTGATCTCATTTGATTATGGATAACATTCAAGCATTTTTTGATTATATAAAAATTACTTTTCCATAGTTGTTATCATTCCAATGCATTCATATAATTTCATGCTTCCACTGTGCTACTCTGAGTCATCTCAAAATTTTAACTATAGGGACCATGAATTAAGAGCATTCAATATATCATTGATCACTTCAGGTACCATATCCAAGTATATAATACATATGTGTTCAATAACATCATTCACCAAAGTAATCACATAATCGGATATGCATTCACAATAACTGATTAACTTTACCTTGAGGACTTCTACATATCTTGTTACCATTTATTTCATCTTACTTACATATGTTCTTAAATAAGTCAAATTATAGATGCATAACCATCATGAAATTTTGATCTCAAATCCACTGACATAATCTTATGCTAAATCACAGCTCTTATCACATTAATCAAACAACAATTTCAATTCCATGTTCAACCTCTCAATGTCATAGTAAATTTTGTTTTCTTTCAACTTAGCTTGTACATTTTCAATCTTGTCATTCCTACCTGTGTCTTTATTTATTTTTTAGTCAATCCACAAAAATATTTTCACATCCATATCCATTCAAGGTATATAACCACAACACAATACTGATATCATCTTCACTGATATAACCACAAGTACGAATGCATCGAGTCTTTGTCTAATATATAAAACCATGTAGTATTTCTTATTTCTAGTTATCCATAAACTTTTATTTTCTTGCTCTCTGACAAATCATCATTCCTCTCATTATTTCTAATAGCTCAGACTCTTAACGAATATTCATGCTTGTGACTTATGTAAATATGACTTAGACTGGGGATCAGTTGTCACTGGATGCTATGACATATTTGATATGCATGTATCTTGACACATATTTTGAAAAATTGCCCATGTAAGATACTAAATCTAGGCTCTGATACCAAAATGTAACACACCACTCTCATATAGCATTTTCCCGAACGAAATGACGATATTCGAAAATAAACTCTATAAGAATGGTACGTTAAGATTATCGAAATAACACATTACATACTTTTCATGTATCAGACATATCTTAAGCAACTCATATTTCATTTAGATCCATTTCAATACAAACATATTCAATCAGAAAAGTCATTACATTTCAGAATTCATGTATACATAAGACAACAGTTGCGTAATGCAATGCTTAATACAAATTAGCTGAAGAAATATGCAAGTGTTAACTAATCCCAACCCCTAACTCATGTTCATTTGTAGTGGCTAAACTCTGTTGAGTTACGGAGCCTGATAATATATTTGGACTTTATACCAAGCCCACGATCGCGAAAGTTTGGATCAGTTATTAAAGAGCAGTTATGTATTTTGTATTTTTCTGAACATATAAATGGGTTCTATTCTCTTAGTGTACCGGTATCGAAAATATTCACAGTGAAATAAAACCCTAGCCTCCCTGGACGTAGCCAAACATTGGTGAACCACGTAAATTTGTGTCTATTTGTTTATTTCTGCACTTGTTCTTTGATTATTGTGATTGATCGTACGTAACAACTGGTATCAAAGATTGGTTCGTATAACAATAATATAAAAAGATGGAAAGCATAAAGGTTAAAGTTAAGAAATTTGATGGACCCGATTTTGATTTTTGGAAGATGCAGATGGAAGATTATCTGTATCAGAGAAACCTCCATAAACCCTTGTCAGGGGAGAAACCAGAAACCATGAAATAGGAGGTTTGGAATTTGAAAGATCGGCAGGTGCTAGGGCTAATTCGTTTGTCGTTGGCGAGAAACGTTGGCTTCAAAATCATTAAGGAGATAACAACTGCAGGAGCACTGAAGGCTCTGGAAAACATGTATGAAAAACCATCGGCCATTAATAAGGTATATCTGATGCGTTGTTTGTTTAATTTGGGGATGGCTGAAAGTGGATCTGTCACAAATCATAATAACGAATTTAATATGATTATCAGTCAATTAAGCTATGTTGATATTAATTTTGATGATGAGATTAGAGCACTAATTTTGATGTCCTCTCTACCCGAGTCGTGGGATATTATTGTTTCCACAATTAGCAGTTCCCGTGGGTCTGAGAAGCTAAGGATTGATGAAGTCCAAGATGTTGTCTTGAGTGAGAGCATTCGCAAAAAAGAAATCGAGGATTTGTCTGATAACGCACTCAATGTCAAGGGAAGGGACAGGAGAAAGTTGAAGGGAAGCTATAGTAAACATGGTCAACCGAAATCAAAAGGGCAGGGAAAATTTCAAGGTAGAAATGAGGTCTCTTGTTGGAACTGTGGTGAAAAAGGACACTTCAAGAAAGGCTGGCCTAAACCTAAGAAGAAGAAAGGCCAGAAAAACAATAAGCCCTATAAAGATGATGATTTTGTATGCTCTGTGGAAGACATTGGTGACACCTTAATTATTAGTCTGGCCAGTCCAGTTGACTTCTGGATACTTGATTCCGGTGTATCATTCCACTCTTCTCCAAATAGAGAGTTATTTCATAATGTCAAGTTTGAAAATTTTAGGAAGTTGTATCTTGTTGATAATAAAGTCTTGGAGATTGCTAGAAAGGGGGATGTGTATATCCAGACCTTAAGTGGGAGTGAATGGAAGTTGCAGGATGTTAGATGTAACAACCCACTCTCGTATGACCCGAACTCGACATCGATGGTGATATCCAAATCCATGCCCTGCGAGGGTGGCGTGTTACATCACTCAGTCAAAACTCAGTACAATTTTTTTCTTTAACACATACACACACACATTATAATTTACGCGGAAGAAAACTTACAAAAACAATTCAATTGCCTCGGGGCCCTTTTCATAAATACAATTTATTTCAGTCTGTTGACTTTACAAATTGACCTAATCTTAATACAAAAT
>JANZLF010000004.1:34752008-34762165 GCA_026546835.1 Erythroxylum foetidum
TACACTAATTAATGACAACTTAACTTGATGCTAACATAACTTACTTAATTTAATCTGATCAAGCTTGATTTATCATATAAAAAATTCTGGGAGTAACAATGGTTCATTGTGAGAAATTAGTTAATGAAGTTACTGTTGTTTGTGGTGAAAAGCATATAATGCATGCTAGTATGCATAAATCGTATAATATGGTTAGGGTGACAAACTCTTCATAGTTGGTTATTGGAAAGGAAGGAAACGATAATGAGGCTATCAATATTTCTACCCCCTCTGAGAATAGGACAGTGCAAGTAGCAGAGATTATTACCTCCCCTAAGCATAGAACAATGGTGCCCAAAGGTGATAGAACAATGGTGGCAACTAGTTGTAGCACAGAGCAGGCAGATGCAAATAGAGGCAAAATGTTACAGTAGTAACTAAATGGTCTTCAAATAATTAGGTCAAGGATTGAACAACTTGACACACACATTTCTATAGGAAAGACAACTCTTGACAGATCTAGTGCAGACAATAAGGAGAATCTAGACCATGGAACGAATGATTTCACCTCCCAATATTTAGGGCAATGTCAGAGGGATTGGGCCAATATGTTGTCTCTACTTGCAACTATTGGGCTAACTAATAATCGAGAGATAGGGGACATCGAACAAACAAAAAAAAGTGATAACCCAATAGCAGTAGATCATGTCTCAGACATCCTTGGCGATTTTTGCATGCAATCCAAATATGCAAAATGGAAATCTACTAGGAAGAGAAAGCAAAATCCCAAATACTAATAATGTTAAATAAGCCTTACCATGAAGATGAAAGTTCAATAGTGCCTATAATTGTATTTTGTTGTTGTTGTCTAGTATACAAATAGTCATACTATCTTCCTTAGGTAGGTTTGATTCTTTAGTCATATTGCCATATGATGGTATGATCAAAGCCTTGAACTCGTTGTAATGTCATTTTTAGTTTAACTATAATTTAAATTCATTTTTAATTTAAAAAAAACTCTTACAATTTATTTAGATCTACTAATTACATTGCATAACAATTTTAAAGACAAAAAAAATACGAACAATATCCACATAATAATAAATGCATAATGACAAGTAAATGTTTAATTATAAACTTTAGTTACCTTGTGAGAATAGTACTCCTTTGAAATTATTAGATCCTAAATCCAGAGATCTAGATTTTGGAACGCCTTTAATGACTGTAATTGGAAGCTGCTTTTGTTACAAACCTCGTTGGAAAGCCAAAGGATGCTTAGGCTTGAACTTTAGATATCTATTAGCAACATAGAGAAAGTATTATTCTCATAAACTTAACATCAACATGAAAAACAGATTGATGGCTTAACTATTGTTGGTACTCCCAACCTTCCTAACACTATCCAAAGTTCATTTCTCTTAGCATTTGTATTGAATTTCCTTTGCCGAGAACCAAATTTACTCTTGTAATACCTATAGCTTTTTAAAAATATTTCTTTTAATTTTTAAAAAATATAATAAAAGTAAAATCTTAGGAATTAAATATAAGATTAATAAAAAACATTCAAATTTTGTCTAAATTTATACCTTTAGAAGAAATAAAATTCTCAATATTGTTGCTGCTTAAGTCTAACTCCTCCAAGTTGGTTTTGTTGAACAAACCTAACAAATAATAAAAAAGAAATTAAATATATAAAATAATTATTATGCATTAAAAATTAAAATTTTATAATTATTATGCATTAAAATATAAATGAATAATTCATAAGAAAAGACATCTTAAATTAATCCACTCAATTTACTAGAACTCAATGATAGTTTTGAGATATTGAAATCCGTAAAATATTGGTAAAATATTATTAGTCAAACCATTCTTTCCCAAATAAAGAGCCTCCAAATTGTTCAACCTTTGCAATCCTTCAAAACTTGTTGAAAGGGAAGGAATAGTGAGGCATTGAACTTCCATTCTCCTAAACTCTCATCTCTAAAATCATTAAGATGCAGCTCATTGATACCCCCTGTTGTATCATTGCATACAACTCCCTTCCATTCACAACAGGCGGTATGCATATCCCATAGGAGCCGAGATGTGCCATTTGGATAATTGAAGAAATGTTGAAGCTGCAACAAAGCAACTCTTCCTATTCCAAACAACCATGGAGGTTCCACCATTGTAATAGTAATAATAATAATATTTATCATTATAATCACTTCTTTTTATAACCTCATATGATATTCTGCTCTCACCATTTCTACTGATCGACTAGTGCTCTTGTTGCCTATTGAACAAGCGATGAATTGTCACTAGCATTTTATAGCACCATTATAATGCTGACCCATCTTATATATGTGGAAGTTTTTGATCAAATGTTTGGATTAGACTTGACTTCTTGAGCAATAATTCATCCTAATTGACTTTTGTAATTGATAAATGGAAATTAAATTTAGGATACAATTACAAAACTTTTTTGTAATTTACAAATTTTTTTAAAATTCTCGAAAAATCCTTCTAATTTAAATTTTTCATAAAGAATATTTTTTTAAAACTTCACTTGAAAAATAATGACGTAATATATCCAATATAAACATTTAACGTTAACTAATCAAATATTATTCACATAACAATTTAATACAATTATACTAAATAAGGTGTATAACATTACAAGGAAATTGCAAATTATCGACAGAAAATTCTCTTCGGAAAAAATTCTGTAATAAATTAGTGACGGAAATTGCTTTTTGTAGGTATATTTGTCAAGAAAAAAGTATTTTACGACAAAAACCGTCATTAAAAGAGGAGGAAATTTTACCATCAAATTTTGCCGACAGAATAATGAAAGTCATCATAAAAATAAACCCAATGGTTCCCTATAAAATTGTGTACGAAATTTACCAACGAAAAAAATTTTCTGTAGGAAAATTCCCTACAAAAAGATGATTCCATAGGTATGAAAATATGTTTCCATAGGGAATATCCCACGGAAATATATTTCTATATGTAAATCACTACATAGTGATGTTTTCGTAGGGAATTTCCCTACGGAAATGTTTTTTCGTAGGTAATTTACCAACAAAGTATTAGGCTACTAACAGAAACTTGGACTATAGCATATTAAACGGACCCTCAAAAGAAGTTAGACGACAACGTATCAAGCTAATAGTACCATTTGTAAAACACTATCAATATTTCAGTTATAATGTATCATTATTTTCCAAGTTAGGGTTTATTCCTCTCGTCCCTGCCACACTTTACTCTCTCAAATCTCCAAACTAGAATCTGAATCTATACCAACAGAGATATCAGGTTTAGACGTTGAGGATGAAGGAGGCGACCTCTAGTTGGAGCTAAGAGAGTTGATGGAAGAATTTACATTACAATTGTCAATGATTTATGAGTGAAATTTTAAAAAGTTTGTAATACATGATAACACCATAGGTTTATACTAAAGTTACAGGTTTTAATTCAAAAATGATCTAAAATAGCTGATATACTAGGTTGGTTCCGTCTGAGAGGTGCTAAAAATATCTCATCCAAGTTCAAAGAGAAGATAGAACTTGATGATTATATGTGAAAGAATATCTATCAAGGGTATTATCAGGAGTTTGAGATACAAAAAATAAATTCTTTAAATCTTTTTATTTTATCTAATTTTATACATTAATTAGATAAATATTGTAGTTTATATGTACATATAGTATGATTTTTTATTTTTCCAAAAGAATTTTTTAGGATTCAAAATTTGATGCTGTCATTTATGATATATGAGAGAGGCATGTCTGTGCACGTTATATAGTCTTTGTTGGTTTGACATACAAGAATGGTGTATGACTTTTTTATATATCTGAAGAAATGTGGAGTTGTTGGTAGCAATACTGGGCAACACCTAAGGCAATCTCTATTTCAGAGCCCAATTTTACAGACAGACAAGGACGACCAGAGGGAGAGAGTATACTCGTACGCACTGGAGGATCTATGACCTACCAAGAGCATGCACAGAAACTTATAAATATATAAACTTTACACTTATATTCTGATTTTTGTACTAATTACTACCGATTAGATGTCAATGTAATTTGATGTATAAATTTTAGAATAAAACATATATGTATTATAGAAAATGATAATTTTATAAATGTTTGTTGCTATGAATGACTATGTTGTTGAGAAAATTTTTTAATTTAACAAGGGGTAAATATCATAAAAAGAAAGGAAACTCCCCTAAAATTTTTGTAAATTGTGGTTCATTTATAACACTTTACTGTGATACAGGAAAAATCTATGGGCACGAAGCCTACACCATGTCAGCTTTTTTTGCACACTCACACTAAGAAGCATGATGATATGACTTTTGTCAACACTCGATGCAAACAACTTAATGTATGTAAAATTTATACTTTAATATTAATTTGATAAATAATATTAGTTAAAAATTATCACTTATTAATATAAATAATTATAATGATAGGAGCAAATAAAAGAAAACATTGAATGACAATCTCAGAACTCTGAACATGTTGATAAAAGTCAGACATATCTTGATGCAGTTGGTCGTAGGGACTGTCGTAGAAGAATTTTTGACTTTGTTTTTTTTGCAAATTTTGCAAATTTATTCTATTCGCAATCCTCTATATCCATTACAGCTGCATCTAGTAGACAGTTTGCATCCAATAAGAGAGTCGTTCAACTTGATAACACAGTGAACATGTTGGCAATTCAGTTGCGACGGTCGATAAAGTACATAGCTCAGCTCTGTAATAAGGTGGATGAGTTCAAGGAGAGAGGCAGCACCTCTTCGCAACAATCAGATCATCCGCCTTCGCCAACTACATAGCTTAGATTTATAATATTTCTGTATTTGAATGAATTTTATTTGATGTTTTGCTACTCTTAGGTTTTTTATGAATTTTTAATTTACAGTAATAGCATAAATTTTCAAGATACTTATTGTTGTGCATTATAATTTTTATATTATATTACCAATTAGGATTTTTTATATTATATTATTCTGATAAATTAAATGTATAAAAAAATTAATAGATTTTCAACAGAAAATTATGGTAGAAATTTGTAGTGATATTATCAACGGACAAAATGATACCGTAGGTAAATTTTCTAACGAAATTACAATATCTGTCTCTAAAATTACCAACAAAATGTTATATTCTGTAAGTGAATTTAGTGACAGAAATTGTTTATTTATCACTTAAATTACCTATGAAAATTGTAATTCCGTCGTTTACCATTTTCGTCACTAAATTTTCCGACAGAATTACAATTTCTGTAGGTATTTTAGCAACGAAAATTGTAATTCTGTCGGAAAATTTTACTTACAATCATTTTTCTTACGACTCCTTCTGTCAGTAATTTTTGTCACTAAATTTGTTTGCCTACACAAAATAATCAATATATTCTATTGACAATTTTCGTCGTTAAAACCAATTTTCCTAATATTATACACTGAGTTAAGTTATCCCAATTTTCCTAATATTATACACTGAGTTAAGTTATCCACATTGTGCATGTGTATATTTCATCGTACGTTAGTGTTTAAGAAAAGAGATCTCTTGGTAAAGCAAAAAAAGAATAACCTTTTTCAAAAAATTTAAAGATCAAAGAGCTTTTCTAATATTTCTTAAATTATAAAGGAAGTGTTTGTCTTTTATCCCTCAAATTTTTATAGAGTGTTTACGATTACTATTTCACAAGTTGATGGGTAGAACACATAACAGAACCCTATTGTAAAAGTTAATGACCGGAGAACCAAACAGAGACTTGGTCTAGCTATGGAAGAAGGAATGCTCTCCATTCTGCACGTACGTTATCTGAAATGATAAAAGAAAAAAGAGACTGCGATTAGTCATAAGCCCTGCAATTAAAATGCATTATATAAAATCCCTATTGCATAAAAATATTATTTTTGTGTAGAAATTAACTTAGAATTGACACAAGGTTTACAATTTTAGTTTCATAAAAATGTGATAAGGATGTGAAAAAAAAATATAATTATGACACATCTTTAGCTTATATTCTAAACAAAAGTTAAAAAGTAATTGATTTAGTTATATATTAATTAAATATAAATTATATAATATTAGTTTCTTCTAAAATTGATTAAGTTAAAGATGTATTAAAATTATATAATCATAATTTAAATTAGTTAAATAAGAGAAATTGAAGAGTTATATAAAAGATTTAATAGTGGTGTTAATGGTCATTCCGTGCGTGGTGTTGATGGTCATTCAATACGAATGAATCATATATACAAATGATCTATCCTTTCCCTTTCTATATGCTCCTTCTCTTCCTCTTCTGCTGTTTTAATGGCAGCTCTCTTGTTCTTTAACTCTCCTTCCATGCTTGCTCTTTCTTGTTTCAATTCATGAAGTCACTCCCATCTCTTTCCTACCACAAAAATGTCACCTTGGTTTAATGATGATACCCACTTAGACGAGTACGAGTTATGGTACAAAATCTACAACCAAAAACTGGTAGAATCGTGGTTGAATATTGAAGACTCGTCTTGGAACCATGGAAAGGTCACGATGATCTTACTGGGATGTCCACAGAAACATCATTTCCAGAGAATAGAGAGTTTATTGATCTCACTGGTTGGGAGGATGAGCCAACTTTTCCAAGTGAGTTCACTAATCTTACTAGCACGCAAAGGTAGCCTCTTGTTCCAACTTTTCCAAACGAGTTCACTAATCTTTCTAACATGGAAAGATATGCGCATGTTTCAAGCCATGACACAACGGCTACTGATTCAGTAGTCCAAACCCCATTATGTGGAGAGCCTAAGTACATCACCTGGTTCGAGACTGGGAAGTGGAAACCAGCCCAACCAAGGTGTCCCAAGTTGGACATCGATGTACATTCATATCGAAACAGACTTTGGCATCATTCTCAGTAGAACTCCAGCCGCTTCGTAACAGCAAAAGGGAGGTTCCTCATTAAAACGCCTTACAACATGTCAGGCAAGTTTGATACTTTTATCAGTTCAGAGACTCGTCAACGGGAGGTTAATAATAATACCTAACTTGACAAGCCTGTCAGAAGCAATCATGAAGTTAGAAACGTAAGGACGGTGTCTTGGAGACGACAAAGCCAAGAATACACTTTGATAGTGAAGCAGTCCTGTGGTTTTTTTGCATCAGATCCACTAAATCATCTTCAAATGAAATAACTGGGATGAAGAATCCTTACAACTATGATCAAAGGGATATTTGATGGTTTATGAGATTTAGACAGTACTCCAAGCCTCTGAACATATTAAGTAGTCATTTCAATATTTAGATTAGGGATCCTTTTTCTCCATAAAGTTTGTCAACATTATCCTAAAATAGTAACAATCGAGGATACAGCTAATACCAACTCAGGCGCGAACCCTTTCATGTCCAACTTGGAAATCTCGTATTTGAATACATACAACTATGATCAAGAGATTTTGATAGTCATTTGTTAAAAAATTTAGACTTTGTTCCATATGAACATGAGTCTCAGCTAATTTACGAAGGATATATATTCTCATGCACTGTTCTTCTTATCAGTTCTTCGTGTGGGTCTGAAAATCTCGAATTTTATCCAAACTTCAGCTTTATAATGAAGAGCATTCTAAACCACCAAGAAAGCTTCACTATCAATATCATGGGCGTTCTTCTACCTCAAAAAGGAGTTTGGACTTAACACCAAATCTTGTTACTTAGATTGAGTGTTTGAAGTTATTAAATTATCTTATGAAAAATGAAAAGCCCGAAGTAATAGTACTGTTTTGAGTTTTCGGCCATATCTATACTTTGTGAAAAGATCCTCTGTTTAATATTACTTTGTCTTATTCTGTCTCATAGAATCTTAACCATTTATTTTGCGGGACTCACGCGAGACTCATGCAAGACCTACATAAATAAATGACTAAGATTTATTGGACACAATAAGACACCATAATATTAGACAGAGGATCTGAATTCCTATACTCCGCAGTCTTAGTTACACGTTTAGAATCGAACGTAAAAGAGAATAAGCGAAGAAAATGTAAAAAATATTTAATTTTTATTTTATAACTTTAAACAAGCTTTCTGAAACTGAATCAATCTCATTTCCATGACATCATTTACAAGAGTTGCTCACCACCTCCCGCTTCTGTAACTTTTTCAACATGTGAACTACTTAATGGGTTAGAGTATCAACATTCATGATTTATTATTTGGCAGTTGAAGACCTTAATTATATATATATATAACATTCATATCGAACCTTTCAATCATAAGCCTAGTATAAGTCCAGTTCATATTAATTGAGACCCATTTTTTTTCTCTGAACTTTAATCTATTAACTCAGTTCTTTTATTGAGTTATTTTATTATTTTTATTCAAATCAAATTTAATTCACTTATTTGTGAATTTATCAAAACCATTTAAACGTAATTAACTAATGTACATCCTTAAAAGAAAATTTTCCGACAGGATCTTAATCTAAAATAGGATCTCGCTATTACACTTGTACCGTTGTACGTATTTCCTGACAGGATTTATGCAGCTAACTTTGCTGTGAACTGGATCTAAAGTTAGATTTGATGAATGCTCGTGGTGATGATTGGAGAAATTTTTTTGAAGAAGGGGCATGATTTAATTTTAAATGATGTGATAAAGACTTAATGACTGAGATGTGACCTATACATAAGATTGATGATTTTTTACTAAATTAAATAAAATGTAATTAATAAACGGTTAAATGTGCTTGGAATGAAATGAGATTTATGATTTTATTCTAATTATCCTGATAAGATTGAATGTACACAATTAATTATGGTTTTTGGCTTAACTGAGTTAAAAATGCAAACAAATCTCATCTCTTAAATTGTTTAATGGATCAAATTCAAAATGAAAAGAAAGAGAAAAAATATATAATATATTTAATTTTGAAAGAGTAACCTACAAACTATCTTTAACAAAATTTGTAAGTTCTAATTTTAGTTTTTCTATGTTTAACTAGTCCAATTAAACAAAACACGTGGTTTTAGTTTAAATTTTTTTATAATCAAAATATAGGTTAAACTCTAAGGTTTTGTAGCGTTTAAAATGAATTTCTTTCTTTAAAAATCATTTAATTTAAACTTTAAATGGACAAAAATGTTGATAAGATGTGAGTCTCATTATGCAACGTGACATTTACATAACACATAAAACTTATATTATTTTAATTATTTTTAATTATGATTGTATTGTAAACCCTAATTAAAGCTAATGAGTCTAACTTTAAAAAAACACTCTAATTAATTAATCCTTATTAAACTAATTACCACATTTTCTAAATTCCTAATTTAATCATTTTTTCATAGTATTCTTGTTCACACAAACATCATATTTGATCAAATCAAAAAAAGTAACAACCTCACTAAAATTCTCATGACAAGTTTCTTCATTTTTTTATAATAAAACTAATCACAAGTCTTGTATATTAGAAAATTGGAACCAATATGATAATGAGCATAGTAGAACAAATACAAAAAAAGTTACTATTAATTCAAAATTTATAACATAATTAATACACAAACATAACAAGTATAAACATAAATCTTATCTTATTATGTTACTTGATTCTTTCCTTGTTGTTTCCCTCAAAATATTTTTTAAAATGGTTCATTGTAACTATTGTAATTTTATATATGTCCAACCTTTAATAATATCAACATAAATATATTAAAATAACTCTGCAACTGGTGCAATGAGAGTCAAGCAAAAAACCACTAACCTGAACCTATTTATAATAGAGTTTGGATCTTTTCACGACATAGTATAAATAGAATTCTAATTTCAATTAAATACTAATTGAGTCCAAATAAGATATAATATTTTATATTGATCCTTATTTATAAAAATCTCATATGTAATTTCAAAACTTCTCAAATTTTGTAATTACGTATGTTCTAATTAAAATACATTTATCCCTCTCCAACTATTCTTTATGTGTAACCTATAAGGTTCTTAAGTATGAGGCAATGAATATAAATTATAACTTTAAATTATATTTGTAACGCCCCAAATTAGGGGTTAGCAGATTAAGCAAATTTAGTCCGAGTTATGATCTGTCTCTTTGACATTTTGACATGCATTCATGGTATTTCCGGGTACATTGGTCTAATGAATTTTCGGATTGATTCGGACAATATTAAGATAATTTTT
>JANZLF010000004.1:34770250-34794227 GCA_026546835.1 Erythroxylum foetidum
AGTTAAGTGATGGGTTGTTCCAGTATCGGCAATTCATGATTTGGTGTCTACTAAAGGGGAGGAGGAGTAGTCATATAGAAAACCTTTAGGAAGATTTTACTTAAAATGAAGATAAATAATAAAAACTTTGAATGAAATACGTGTTCAGTTTTTACCTTACATAAGCGGTAGAATTACACTTACAAGCACAATTTCTTCAACAGATTAAGAGTACAAACGAAAAGAAAACAAGATGTTGCGAGAGGAAAACGAACATAATGAGCAAGCGAAGACTTTTGAGTATGGTCGCTTCCTAAAGCTTCAAAGAATGAAACTTTAGCAAGTGAAAATGCACCATAAGTACAGAATCCGAACAGAAAAACTTATCCCTTCTCATATTTTACCAAAACTTTATATCAAACACACTTAAAACCCATCAGAAGTAACCAAGAAACCAATCATCATGCACACTGATTCCATTTACCTTGTCATTCAACAACTTAAACCAACAACCAGGGTTGTTCTTCGACTCATCTCCGACTGTAATAGGAACAGAACACTCAAAGATGCTTTAAGCAGTAAAGAAAAACCTTGCTCATACTGGTTTTTTGCAGTAGAGAAGAGTGGGACGTGAGAGAGCGGAAAGGAGACTGTAGAGTGTAGTCACTGTAATCATAGAGACGAGACGTTGTGTATATGGCAGACTTGTCAGTGATACGTTACGTCTCTCTTGTTTTTTTTCACTCCCTCTCTCTTTTTGCTACCCTGGTTACATATCTCCATGTGTGCCCTCTTCACTTGTTACTACTTATTACCATTTACCGATCAGACCGCAGCTTGAACTAATTAAACAAGACATGCAATGTTTGAAAAGTATAGAATTAATTAAAAATTAAATATAATTAAAATATGCTTATCAAAATTAATTAATTTATTTTTAGTTTATAAAATTTATTAATTTATAAAAATTGATCAATTTCTAATAACAAGAGTTATTAAAATGAATCGAATGAAAAATTTAAAAATTAAACAGTTCAAAATTTTTATGCTAGAGCTAGCCGAAACGGTTAAGTTTTTTAATTAATTCAAAATATAAATATAAACAATACCCTTTATTAAAATATCATTTAAATTTTAAAAACAATTTTATTTTATTTTAAATAATGACATTTATGCTCAAAGTCTATTCTTTAAAAAAATAAATTTAATTCAAAATTTAATATCAAGTTAATATATAAATTAATGTATTTTTTAAAAATTATTTGATGTGAATTACTAGTAATTAATTGTAATGTGGTTAGGTAGCCCACCAAAGGGAAAAACAATGAAGAGTTTGACACTTGAAACCTGCAATCTTACTTTAGGCACAACTACAATATTTTAGTATCCATATTGGAGTTAGGTTTTCAAATGATTTGACACGTTCTAGAATTACAATAAACCAATGCTCACTAACAACAATCATTTGTGCTGTACCCAACGTGGGAGGAGCCCAACCTTTTTGACATGATTTGGGAGTCATTCCACCAATTAAGTTAAAATGTTGGGGATAAAAAGATATAAATTTATATTATAATTTAAAAAAATGAAAAAGACTATTTTTTTAAATTTTCAAAAAAAAATTATTTTATTCAATTTTTATTAAAATAATCATAAATATACAAAGTATGAACATCTTGTGAATTAATCATATGATTATAATTTTAAAAAATTATAAAAGGCTAATCTTTAAATTATTCAAAAAATAACTTTTTATTTTTAGTTTTACAAAAATATTTTTTAATTTTTCGAATTAAAAAGTAATGATAAGATATATGCAATATGAATGTTAGACATGAACTAATTAGATGTTATTAATTTGGTAACACAACTCAACTTTTAGACCTAACTATAAATTAAATTCGACTAAAATTAATAATTTAATATAATTATAATAATTTATTATTATAAATCCTATTTAATTAGTTCTATTAAAATTTAAGAGTTAAATTGAACTATCATATAAAGAACATTTAATTGGTACAAGTATGGTATTTATGGTGCGTGCATTTCATCGTAATTTTCTACATGAGAACAAAAATTTTCCAAACTACACGAGAATTCTATGTTTTATATCCAAAGGTACTTTTATTAGGTAAATTATCTACATATATAATAAATAGTTATAATAAGTTATTTGGAACATGGTGGTAGTTCACCTCGTTCATTAATTATACAGTGAAAGGTTCGATCCCTCACTCATGAGAACGGAGCATATCTTGTGACCAGTCATTTATTATTTAGTGCAAGCTTCAGTGACGAAGAGATTAGTCTCCGCGTCCGAGAGAAATACTCTGGTTGCATAAAAAAGAAAAAAGAAACCCAAATAATAATACTTTGCTTACATGGAATCAGTCATCAAACAATAATACTTTGCTTACATGGAATCAGTCATCAAGTACTTAAACAAAAGTAGTCTACCAAAAGATGAAGAAAGCGTAAGCACGAAACGTGATGGCTACTGACTAAATAAAACATATCTGCATTCATCCTTCCACTCAAAAAGGTATAATCTTGACTTAGCTTTTGTCCACATGCCTACAACAATTAGTAGTTAAAACGAAATTCAGCAGTTGTTAATGATAGAATCTTATTGGTAATAACAAACAATAGTTAAACAACTCAAAGCAGATGACGTTGAAATATGCGTACCAATGATGTCACAAGATGAACATGGTCTCTTCGGTTGTCAAAAGTAAAAGATCCAAACTTTGAACCGAAAGAGATAATGGTTCAATCATTACACAGTGATTTGAATGAAATTACATTCGTAACAAGGAGAAGAAGTTGCTCTGTTTAGAAAGATTTAAGTATTTGAGAATTGAAAGAGTCAAACAGAAAAAGGCGAGAAGAGAGGTTCATGTATCTAGTATCATTATTGAGTATTGACAAGTCAAATTCCAGACCCTTTTTATATCATCTTAACAGTTTTCATGCTCCTCTGTTATCATTTTCATTCTTTGTATTTATGACGACGAAAAACTAGAGAAAACAGAGTAGCTACGGTGGGCCATTTCTGTATTGTGAAGACTAGAGTCTGATCATAATTTACAAAGGGATCTGATAATAATGTATTAGTTTCTTGTGTTGATCCTTTAACTTGAGTGTTTTGTACTCCTCTGTCTGAAGACGTTTGCTGGCTTGTAGGAGAAAGGACAAAAGAGGAAAAAAGTGAGTCAACCGTCTAAATGGTTGGCGAGGGTCTCAGAAGACTATCAAAAACGAAAGACCCTCCATTAGCAAAGGCCATTCATTTCTTTCTTTTTGTGCAGATCTTGCACGTATCCATAATCCCCAGAGAAAGGCAAAAGCACCCCAAAAGAATCACACCTTTCTCTGTGCCAAGTATTGTCCAATAAGTTGTCGAACATAAGTGTACTGAAGGGGATCTTTTTCTGGAGATAGCACACTCATTTTTGAGACAAGATCTGTCTTTTGGCTTCTGTTTTGCTTGGTTAAATTTTGTCTTTGCGCTTTGGGACTGTAGGATTGTGGTGAGGAGGTGGCGTGTCATGGGTATTTGCTGGAGTAATCAAATCAAAGCATATAGCCCTTCTAATACAGGTAACTCTGGCTGTGTTTGTGTGTTTGTGAGGGAGAGAGGGAAAGAGAAGAGAAGAAGTGATGGAATATACATGTATTTGTTTATCTTAACACTTGCAGGTTTTTCATTTTTAGTCTTTGGTTTTCTTGAGTAGTTCCTTCTCTTTGTCAAAATGGGTTTCGTCACCTTAATTTTCAACATGTAAGTTGTTTCATGCTTTGATATGAAAAAACTTGGAAACAGATTGAATCTTTCATCGAGCGAGCAATGAAAATGTAGAAACTAACAGAACCTACAACGTGTTTATGTGTAGGATTGAATTCAAAGAATGGCAGCAGAGATGGAAAATATTTGAGCAGTTCAAGTAGCAAGCTATCATCATCATCTTCTGTGCCCCAAACTCCTCGGAGCGAGGGGGAGATCTTGCAGTCATCGAACTTGAAGAGTTTTGCCTACAGTGAGCTGAAGATTGCCACAAGAAACTTTAGACCAGATAGTGTGGTAGGAGAAGGTGGCTTTGGTTCAGTTTTCAAGGGGTGGATTGATGAGCATACAGATAAAGCTATGAAGCCTGGTACTGGTTTGGTTATTGCTGTGAAGAGGCTTAACCAAGAAGGCCTCCAGGGTCATAAGGAATGGCTGGTAAGGAGTATATCTTGCCACTGCTTCACTGTTTCACCCAATTTTCTGATCAAATGTCGAGGTTCAAGTTAAGAGTTTTTATACCTTTCTATGCCATAACAACGTTGGTTTCTGGGCACAATTACTGAAGATTCTACTTCAGGAGGGCCTTATTCCTAATTTTATTACCGTGTTCAACAGTAGCAATTCCAGGAAAACAGCTATCTGATGTATACAGAGTTTGTGCTTGTCAAGTATTGATCTGATGATCAAATCCAGCAAGTTGATTTTAGTGGTGTTTTTGGTCGTGCAGGCTGAGATCAACTACCTTGGGCAATTACGTCATCCTCATCTTGTTAAACTGGTTGGTTACTGCTTAGAAGATGAACATAGGCTACTGGTTTATGAGTTCATGCCCCGAGGCAGCATGGAGAATCACTTGTTCAGGAGTATGTTTCTCTTGTTCATTGTGGTAATTCAGCTTTTGATGGTTGTAATTTAGGCTTTGACATGGAAGCTATTTGTTCATTATGATATAGGAGGGACTCAATTCCACCCACTCTCTTGGAGTACTCGAATGAAAGTTATTCTAGGTGCTGCAAGAGGACTTGCATTTCTTCATAGCCCTGAAACACAGGTCATTTATCGCGACTTTAAGACCTCTAATATCCTGCTCGATTCGGTATGCTGCTTTTTCTGGTTATCACTTAGTACTTCTCTGTAATTTAGCTGTACTAGTATGATTCAGGGTTAATAATGGCTTCTGCTATACATTTACAGAACTACAATGCAAAGCTTTCTGATTTTGGGTTGGCCAGGGATGGACCAATTGGTGATAAGAGCCATGTCTCTACCAGAGTCATGGGGACCTATGGATATGCAGCACCTGAGTATCTGGCCACAGGTAGGAAATTTTGATCACATGAGCTTCTTCGTGTTGTTTACCTACGATGTATACTAATTATCTCAATCTCTCAAAGCTCTTTTAAGTTCATACCTGAGAAGTAAAGTTTTGCTTCGAAGTTCTCCTCTAGCCATTGTTTCCTCTGAGTATCATTCTTCAATTTCCCATGAAAAGCTTAAAACTTTGTGTTTAATATCATAATGTTATCGGTGGAATATCCTGGGCTATGGTTTCTGTGGTTCATAGGTATGGTGTCAGATACTGTATTCTGATTAACAATTTCATGTTGATGTTGGAAAGGTCATTTAACTGCAAAGAGCGATGTGTACAGTTTTGGGGTTGTACTTCTGGAAATTTTATCTGGTCGGCGAGCAATAGACAAGAATAGGCCCTCAGGACAGCACAACCTGGTGGAGTGGGCAAAACCTTACCTGACAAACAAGCGTAGAGTTCTGCACATTCTGGATTCTCGTCTTGAAGGCCAGTACTCACTCGATCGGGTCCAAAAGATAGCAGAACTTGCTCTTCAATGCTTAGCAGCAGATGCAAAATTCAGGCCAACAATGAAGGAGGTGGTACTGGTATTAGAACAGCTTCAAGACTCAAAGGATGCATCTAATAAACTTACCGAAAAGGAGCGCAACAAAACTGCCACCGGCAATGCCAATTCCCGGACTGCCTATCCTCGGCCATCAGCTTCCCCACTCTTTTCTTGAGTGAAGTTTCAGGAGTTCAGTCATGTGCTTAAGCCTTGATTACTCAAGCAGTGTACAGTTTTTGTTTTTCAGTTTTGCTTCAAGTATTTCAGACAACTTTCAGCGGCAGTCTGAATCATGTCAACATGTATTTATCTGTATGCTGCAGCAAATATTTTAACACAACAGATAGCTAAAGGAACATAAGCATATGTGGGATAGGTTTGGTTGTTGTGTCCTTTCTGTCAAGAATTAAAGACCTTTTTCATATATCTACATTCCAAGAGTCAATATCTTGAATTTGGAGTCCTTTGTTCAAGAAAGACGAGCTAGAAATGACATTCTTGGTTCCTGAACCACTTTAAATGGAAGAATATGGTCAAACATGACGGCAAATGAAATTCAAAGAAACAACCAACTTATAGATAAGCTCATCGTTAATTTTCCAAAATTATCTTTCCCAAGACAGAATTTTAGCGGACAAGCACTGGTTCTACAATGAAATCTTCAATTTCTACTGTAAAATCTCACCCACATAACAGAACCTGTTCCCTGATTTTATGAAGCAAAAGTTGAATGTCTTTGAAAGGTACAAATGCAAATTCCTTCTTGATGAACAAAATACTAACAGAATCTCTACACCGCCCTATTGCTTAGCTGCTTTAAACTTCACATATCCGAATCATTTTCTTTTTGTCTCCTAAAGTTACCAGATATTTAGGCATGGTTTACGATCACTGTCAGGCATTTCCCTTAACTGGGGTTGTTCAGAAACTGAGTTACAGAAACAATGAAGAGACAAGTAACCAAGAAGCAATCTTTTAGGTTGATCAAAAGCATCTTCAAATGCTATTAACACAACTATGAGCAAAAGGGCATTTATGCATTTTTGCCATGAAAGCTATTGATAGGTATCACTGCCACTTGACAAGAACATACACCAACAATTGGGTGTTACCATGTTCTAATCCCAAAAGGGTAAGAACTACATTGCAACTTGCACCTTCTGAATTCATAAAACAAGTAATTAAGACTACAGTTAGTACTAAAGAGTGATTTCAGATAACATATATGTGAATAAGAGCTGCGGGCTACAGGTTCTTATAGTTGCAGCCGCTTCAGGACTCTTAGAACACTACATCTTCACCATTTTAGCAGGCAATGGAATGGTAAACAAAAAAGACAGACTTTTCCTAGTACTCTATATTACCAACTATTTACCCTCAAATTTTCCCGAGAAAATAGGCTGAGAAAATTGAAGGCGGGAAAGACATCCTTAAAACTTTGTGTAAGAACAACAAAATGAGACTGACTCAGACGCGGAAATTCCTGCCCGTGAAGGTCTGACCAAACTGCCAATTAGAAGGCGCCACGTTCATGGAAGTTGACGTGCGTCTGTCACTGCCCGTGACCCTAAAAGACAGAGCCTGCCCCACAAGTAAGGAGTTGGATTGCCAGTTTTGCCCCCAGTTCCTGCTCATGGTCAGCCAGCCAGTGTTGGCCCCTTTAATGCTCACCTTCACGATGTCTCCTGCACCCGCGACGTTGGTGACCAAAACCAGGTTGAAGTAACGGAAACCGTTGACGGTGAATCTGATGCCTCCCTGTTTCCTGCACGGAACACTGTGGTGGGGACCACCGAGTTGAAATTCCATCAGATCGTAATCCAACGGTTGGAATTGACTCACACATCAAAATAAGTCCTCGATGACTGAGCCAATCCTAACTTTTCGATTTAAGTGGGTAAGGGGTATTATAGTCTTTTCGAACAAACAATAACGGATTTCAGTTCATTTTAGTGAACGATGCACAACTAACCAGGACCTATAGAGAGCTGTGTAGCGTGTCTTTTCAGGTTCTGTTTGATTCCCGAGAAAAAACGCCGGGAAACTAAATTAAATATGAATTAATTAAACCACTAAAATTCATCATTGCGGTCGTTTAGTTTCAAAGATTTTAGTAATAATAATATCATAGTACGTTAAAAGAGACTGACCGGCGGTAGTTGACGGGGACGATGCCGGCCTTGTATTGTGCGAGCTTCAGGAACATGGGCATGGCCAGATCAAAGTGGGTCCGAGGAGGGTTGCACCAGCCGCCATTGTCGCTGGGGAGAGCGTAGTTTGGAGGGCAAAAGTTGGTGGCTGTAATGAGAATAGAAGGGTTACCAGGGTTGCACCATCTGGGGTCGTCGGAAGCAGAGCACTTGATCTCGAAGCAGGCGCCGCAACTCAGGCCGTTGTTGAACAGCGCGGTGCTCAGTGCCGCCGTGTTCACCCCGTACCCTTGGCTGTACAGGTTGCCGTACCCGCAAGCACCTCCTGTACATATTCATAAGTTAAAAAATGGTACTTATTTAGTTAAGTTTGTCACTAAGTTAGTAGCGTGTACGCACCCATTGTGCCAGAGGCGTCACTGCCGCCGTAGAAGGTGGCGTGGGCTGTCTGCCAGGATCCGCCGGAGTAGACTCCAGGGATTTTGGCGGTGGCTAGAGAGAGTAATGAGAGAATAGCCAAAATGCAGAAACCTACACGAGCCATTGAGAAAGAGCGGAGAGGTTTGCGCTGTGGGCGTGTGGAATGGCTGTGAAGGTGGGGGGTTGTATTTATTGAGGAAAGGGTACTATGGGAAATTTACTCAAACAGGTTAAATGCAATATCAAATATTGAATGATATTCTATTTTTCTATATACTTTTATATAAGAATTACCCAATTGGTTGAGATGGGGAGTTAATGGCAACATATGTGCACATGGCAACATATGTAAAGACTTTTTTTTTTTGCTATTATGTGTTTTAACAAGGTCTAAATTATAAGATGACAATTTTAAATTATCTATATTTAGATTAATCCTCGCTTGAATCTGGTAAGTCTCTTACGGGAAAGAAAGCTTTAATTCTAAATTTTAAATAGCTGCATATACGAGGACTGTTTAATTTAGAAAAACCCATATGTAAAGACTTTGCTAATTAAATGGGTAAACAATACAATACATGTTATGTGAAAGGAACAAAAAAGGGTCCAAAGGAAGAGAGATGCCTTAGGGTAGTAGGAGGGGAGAGCCGTCCTTTTCCATTTTATCCTTAGGGTTACTTTTTCACTTTATTGGCAAAATGCTCCATTCAGTGGTCACGGAGCTTTCACCGTTAAAGTAAAGCACACTAGAGGACGGGAATGAAAAGGTCAGGGAAGAAGCTTTATTCTTAAAAGAAACCCATATATCAATTTTTTTAATTAAACTACAAACATAATTTCTAGGGATGATAATTATTCGCTAGTAGGCCTAAATTTAACTGTTTTAATAAGTTAGATTTAGGTCTAAATTAACTCGAGACTTAATTGTTATAAATAAAATAATATTGCCTTATTTAAAAAGATTGAATTTTAAGTAAGTCGAGTCTGGATAACTTAACCCAGATTTAATTAGAAAAATACATTATTTTATATTTTAAATTTTAAAAAATTTGACAAGGCTAACCCATTATCATCTCTAATGATTTCGTAAATAAGATTAATAATAAATTAGCCGATATTTTCGAAACCAAACTGAAAGTTAAATCGGTATGACTACAAGCTTAAAGTTTAAAAGATTTAACGGTTACTAGATTGTGATAGAATCAGTTAAAAATTGAATAAAATTAAAAAATGTGAAAAATAATTGAATAATACTATTTTTACTCATTGAAAATTTTAAAGTATAATTAAAAATAAAAATGGTAAATGAAAATCAATCAATTTATTTTAGTTTATAAAAATTAATTGTTTATAAAATTGAGCAATTAATTAATAAATTGATTAGTTTTTAACGTGAAAGATTATTGAACTAAACCGAAACATTAAAAATCGAATCAGAAAGTTTACTAATTCAAGGTTTTTACTATTAAATCAGTCGAATTTGTTATTTTTATTTTATTGAGTATTTAAAAAAATTTCTGATTAGGTCATTTAAATAAGAATAAATGTGTGTTTTTTTTCTTCTTATTTTGCACTTTACTCGTTTTATCTGAAATTGCTTTCGCTATAGAATTTAGTATTAATTCATGTGCAAAATATTGCATTGAATATTAATAATTTGGGTGAGGGTATGGTCCCATCAAAATAGTTTTCATGTACTTCTCAGTATTTACTTTGGTTTAATGGCCCATTAAAAAATTACATCACACTAGCAATTGAAAAATGAATTGACCACTTGGGCTAAAGTGAAAATAATAATTAAAACATCCATAATATGTGTCCAAATGTATAAAGAAAAAGGAACTATACACAATAGAGCTATGTATAATGATCACAAGTACCCCACCTTTATTCTATAATTGTGCTAAATAATTTATCTAAAGTTACAATATTTTTGCATTTCATAATTAGGGAACTATTAATTTAATATTTTTATGAACATCAAAATATGATATTGTTAAATTATTCTTAGACAATTTAGCAATAATAATTTAAATAACATTAATTTTAATGGTCATGGGGATAACTAAAATAATATTATAATAATTAAAAACAACTTCTCTGCTAATTAAAAATAAGGTTGCGTATTACTAAACTTCCTTAAATCTCGTGTTTCGACAAGATAAGTGTTGTAGTAGTTAAGTCTATATTGGCATATCGTTTGAACTATTCCTTACTTTCATATGGTAAGGTTAAGATACTTCCAATAAATCAATTCTAATTCATGCTACATCTATTCTAAATCAATGCTAATTCATTCTAATTTATGAAAAAATATAAAAAAAAGTTGCGTTCATTACGGCCTTCTCTAAATCTCACAAAACGGAGAACCTTATGCAGTGACTTCGTCATACTTAAACTCTACATCTATTACTCTATACTTTCTTGTATTTACGGAGGTGTTTTAATCCTTATGGCTATAAAAAACTACCAATCGCTAATTATTATTTTATAAAATAATATTTAAAGTTAACTACTAATCATTAATTACAATTTTTTGACACAACTATGATAAAGAAAACTATCGAATAGCTTTTGAGTAAATCAATGCAAACGATAGAAGAAGAGAAAGTGGCTTAGAAGTGTTTGACTTTGCATGTGCATGATGCGTGCCTTTCTTTGGGCAATCCAAGCTCACATGGCTTAATTAATTTCTTATATCTCTTTGTAAAAATAACAAAGTCTTCTCAGTCAATCTTAATGGTAGACTTAGTACACTAAACTCGTCTGTGATTGTTTCAAGTCAAAGCCAAAAACAATATCTTAATCGAGAATTTATATATATTGTTTCTTAATCACTTTCACTTCTTCATTAAGTTTGGCACGTGGGAATAGAGTGTTACATAACCTGAGAGCCTATATTTGATTTTAGCTACTAAATAATTTATCTAAAATACACCATTGATGAATACCTTAAGAAAATAAAGAAAATATTCTCAATTTCGCTTTCCGTACCTCTTCATGGACGTGGTTCTCACGGTATAATCTTAGAAGATGGAGTTATTCTGATATACTGTACCTATGTACAATGCAGAAGAGGGAAAGAAAACTATAAGGAACTCATGTTGATGGTGCATAGTCAATTGATATATGGTAACATGGTTTGTTTGTTTTTTTTATGTCTGCTCTTTTTTTTTTTTTTTGGTTCGCTCTGATACACTGATCACGTTTATATTTGGTTCTGATATTGACTTTCTGATCCTAGTTATTGCAATATAGTATCGTCAGGACTCAGGATTTGTAAATTGCATTTCATAGAATTTTTCCAGGAGACCCTGATGATCAGAAAACGGCAAAATTCTAACTATGGGCAATAGCAATAATCTGTGTAACGGAGTATTTCACTTGAGCTTGAATATACAACTTAAAGATACATCACTCAAAACTTGAAGAAGCTATGTAACGATCAGACAGAGAGGGTGTTTAGGAAAGAAGGAACAAGGTTGCATGGGGCTGACCGAAGGAATTGAATAGAGGTTTGCATGTGGGTGAGACCTCATAAAAGGGGACAGGGTATACCAATTGAGCTTCAGTTTTCTTGAGGAATCATTTTCATCATCATCACGCTTCCATGTGACGTGATCTCTCTCCTTTCTCAGTATCCCCCACCTGATCAGTATCTTCAATTTCAAGGGCCACAAGCCCTGATGGTTCTCAGCCTTTGTTCACATTGTGCAAAGTTCGATGCTTAGTTCGATATGTGTTTTTTTAAAATGGGATGAACTTTTAATGCAGAATCGTCATAGAAATAACTAAATGACATTGAGGTCGTCTTAGATTTAAAATAGGGGCTAAAGTCTATCCAGGTTAACATTGAAATTTTAAACGAAAGTTACAGTTAGTACTGCTGTTAATAAAGAGAAAACTAGTTTACGATTCTTGAGGATTAGAGTGAATACACACAGAAGAAGAATCAAGTAGATCTGGATTTAAAGCATAAAACCGCAACAGTGTGATTTAGCAATCAGATAATGAGAGTTTCTCTTTGAATTATAAGCACACAAAACGCAGAAAGAGAAAACGAGCGAGTGGTTGATTATAAACCAAATGAATCTTGTCAACTATTAACATGAAGCTCTGAGCAAAGGGTGGATGGGGCTGAAAAGGTTCTCAACTTTTTACCTACTCTGAATGAATCTGGTCAACTATTAACATGAAGCTCTGACCAAAGGGTGGATGGGGCTGAAAAGGTTCTTAACTTTTTCCCTACTCTGAATGAATCTGGTCAACTATTAACATGAAGCTCTGACCATTGTCGTGCTTGGAACAATTCTTCACACCCATCTCTCTAATCTCCTTCGAGACAGCTTTATTTTTAATGGAAATTGAGTTCCTCCTCGACGATTACAATTACTAACACACAAGTCTTCATCTAAGCATCAGTTACACACCAAAAAAGAATGTCTTTTTGGTCTGAGGAGGAGATAGCTAAGTTTCATGAACAAAATGCTTCTTAGTCGGGAGAGGGGACCAAACAACAGTGTGATGTAATTATCAAAGAACAGGAATTCACAACGTTTAGCTGGACATGAACATGAGTTCCTTTCCTATGACACATGAAACAGCATAAAGTAGACAGGCTTTACAAAATTTGTTTCTGATTTCATAATGATTTGTGTCAACTTGTCTCATTATTTATTCGGTGCACATATCGTTTAACCACCGAGGGGTCTCCAATGTTTGAGCCTCATAGTGAATGTCCAGCCCACACCATTCCACCAACTCAAATTACACTCGTTTTTCGCACCATAGTAAATGTGGTCAATTTAAGGAACCACTTAATGTCAAAGGAATGAACTCAATACACTCAATTCCAAGTTATTAATAATAAAAGGCAAAATAACTCACGCCTCCAATACAAAATCTTGAGAACTCTAATCCAAAAAGCAAAGTGTTAAAGAGGATGTTTGGAAAGTCTCACCTTACTACTATTAACATTCTTCCCCAAAGGATGGAACTTTGTCAGTTGTCCCTCTTTTATGATCAGCGTTGAACGTTTTCGCTAATTCTCTCAGCAAGCCAATTCTTCCCCTAGATTAGAAGTCAATTTTTGGCGCAGCTGAAATGTAACATAAGCATAAGAAACGTGTAATAACAATATATAGCAAAATGTCATTGCCAATTTCAAAAAGACAACTATATAGACAGCTTTGATTCCCATGAAGGACATAGTTTCACCTTCAGAACCGACTCTGTGAAGTTTATTTTTGTTACATAATACTAAGATTACAAGGATGTCCATACAGGCTAAACTAAGTTATCCCACAGCAAAACCTCTGGTAAAATTGCAATTAGTCGTACCACCAAAAACATGCTTCAAACCAACGTCAGAGTTCAGCTTGGAGCTTCCCAGGCAGAGACATCAGTGCCAGGATTCTTTATGCAACACTGAATACATTTTGCAAAATTGCACTTTTCAGGACGTGAAATTTGGCCTAAATGAAATTTCATCCTTTTCTGATCATTCTCTCAAAAAATAAGCTAAAAGAGCATATGCCTTGTTATATATGGGGCTATATGGAATTGCTTGTTGGTTAAACTTCAAAAGGAGCAGTTTTATCCCTCACCAACCTCCTTGAGGGAAAGAAAATCATCACGTGGGTGAGCTTCTTCTACCTGAACCTGCAATTCATCCCCTACCTGTACCCCCTCAGATACCCAAGCAGGTGCTTGAAATCCCACCTGCAGCATTCAGAAACCAAACAATTAGTTCAACCACGAGTTACAGCACAATAACAATAGCCTGTCAGAAAAAAAAATACACAATATTTGTTGAATGAGAACAGCATGTAACCAACCATTGATTGAAAATGGCTCAAAAAAATGGAAATAACAGCATTCAACGATGATTGAAAGAAATTGGAGAACTGTGATTTTACTCTTTTCATGTTATATGGTAGGTTGTGCTTATTGCTACACGTGCTGCAGGGTGCAACCACCTTTGGACAACCAACGCACAAAAGAAAGAACAATCAAGACCAAAAAGGCCAGGTGGTTGGATTTTGCTCATTTTTCCCACCCTTTTGCACCTTGATTTGCCCATGAGAGAGGGGAGAGACAGAATGGGGGGACAGGGATTGACAGTAGTGGGAAGAATGCGATTCGGGTGCAATTTCTTGTACTCAACTTTATTTCCACATATGATGCTTACCTCAGTGATCAGTAAAGATACAAATTTCTATTAGTCAACTTCTTTTTTCCATATATGATGCGTACCTCAGTGATCAATAAGGATGCAATCCGATCTTTAATAAATCTAAGAACCAATGCATGATATCTTCTCTCCTTCGGTTGCCTTTTCAGGAATTCTATTATCCAATAGCGTAGACTGCTGCTGCAAAGCCTTTTCACCAACCTAGCTTGGATATTATGCATTGATGCAATCCCTTCTAACTGACCAGCTGAAAAGGGAGGAGATTCACCTCTAACGACTGCCTTGACCTGTTCAGATAATTTTGCATATTTATCAGTTTGCTGTGCACACGATTAGTTCAAAAAAAATATTGAGTAAACCTCATCATACCCACCAACTCCCAAAACAAAAACAACTCGAACTACCAAATGGTGAGAAGAGAGAAACAGGAGCTTAAGGCTAACATCTCATCCCACAAATGAAACCTGTGACTGAATGTCAAATCAATATGGTGGATTAATTTAAGGGGGTGAAAAACACCTGATAATGAGCAAGAAGATCCATGTATCTACGAATTGGAGAAGTAAACTGGACATAACCAGGAACTCCTAAAATTCCATGGCGTACAGGTTTCCTGAAATCAATTTCAGCAGCTCGCATTATTTTAACAATAGCAGCACTTCTGACTGGTCCTTCAGGAAGATGTGCAAATGCAGATGTGTCAATGTTCAACTGGTTCTGTCCTCTATATGGTAGAGGAATGTTGTTACAGCACCCATAGGTGGCTATAACTTCTCCACAGAGTATCATCATCTCAGAGACAAGTCGCATGGCAGGACCAGCCTGATCTTCAACGTAAAGATTGATTGATGGCTCTGGATCTTCTGGGTTAACTACCTTGACCCGAGGTTCTAATGTGGCTGTGTCAATTGCACCCTAAAAGATGCAAATGATTTTTGACAGTTATTTCATTTAAGATGAGAATTTTGTCTCAAACAATCATCAAGAAACCATTAAGTGATTGCAACTTATAGAAGACGTAAATTGAAAAAGGTTGAATGCTTGTAAAGTCAATTGACACCTCAAGTCGAAACAAACTCTCCTCCCCATGGAAGCTTGCCCCTCTCATGTAGAAGATCAATGGAGCACAAGTAGACATCTGATGAGATACAGATGATAATACCACAGTTGCAGCAAAAGGGGTAGCAAGCTTCCAAACTCAACATAGAAACTCCATAAAGGGCGGAGGGAGCAGAGTTCTGCTTTCAAGAAGGTATGTTTCACTTGTTTATTCCCTAGCTTTGCTTCTTACACCATCTCATACCACCAACATGACCAGTTATTTGAATGAAACTTAAATCATCAAGATCAAAAGTCTGATCTCAATAGGAAGTTCTTGGAAATAGTGTCACCAAGAAGTCTTATCCAAGAATTGTCTACATCTAAATACTGAAATCTAACCTGTTGCCTGCGCCATCGAGACCTGAGAGTTGCAGCCTCGTGAAGGATTTTAAGTTCAATCTCCTCTTCCAAGTTCAAGTTGAGCAGCTCAGTAGCACTCTCATATGTCAGCATGTAGGTCGGTTTGACGATTGAGTTGCAGACAGAATATTCTGCAATGCTGTTATACCAGATAGACATAAATATCCTTATTAAGAACCATCATGGTTTAACTACCTTGTAGCTTCAATAAAAATGCATATTTGCAGGAGAACATTGAGTAATGGGATGGACATGAACAAGTGGTAACTAGATTAATAATAGACTGATCTTTATGCATTTAGGCCAATGGTTCTACGTTTTGGCACCAGTTTTATGTTACAGACAAGCCTTAAAAGGTTTACAAGAGGCCAATTGCATGCAGCTCCAGAATACCATTAATACGAGAAGATAAATGGAACTTTCACATCCCTTACACATGAACAAGAAATCAATTTCATATCCTCATTGTAGCCAACTTTCATTTAAACATTTTGGTATGGCTAGGATTTAGTAAGTGAATTCCTAAGCAAATTACAGCCTTGTAACAAAAAGGACAATTTAATCACTAGACAAGGATTAATCTAAGACGTATGCATACCAGCCATCAGAATGCAGTGTGACGGATACTGAGACAGCATTGCAAGCCTCCCCTTGTTTCAAGCTCATTCCCCCCATTGCAAGTTTCTCTGGAAACATAGGATAAGTAGCAGTAGGGAGGAAAACAGAAGTTCCTCTGCTCCTTGCCTCCCTAAACATGATTATTTTAATGTTTGTTTATCTTCAGAAATAAAAGTAAATACATTATTTAGCAAGAATTTCAAACCACCAGTATTACTTGTCCACTATGCTTCCAGGTAGTACATAACGAGCTGGATCTGCAACATGTATCCAAACCTTGATCCTGCCATCCTGTAACCTTGTTGAACTCAAGGCGTCGTCAAGCTAAATAAAAATTTGGCAGAATTTGTGATTAGGCACAAAGAATGACAAGTATGAAAATAAATTATTTGAAAGGATTTAAAATGATCAAAATTTCATCCATAAAAATATACTGTCAACCAATTACCTCATCAGCTTCATCAACATCAATGGCGTAGACTTTCAAATGGGTAAGATCTTTTCTGTCAGCCTATGCCAAAAATATCAAATGTACAACTTCCAATAAGTATCACAGGGTCAGTGAAGTCACCATAAAATCAGGATCTTCAACAGCCTTCTAGAACTTATGAAAGGTTTCCATTCTCACTTCATCCTAAAAAAATAAATAGTTTGAAGTTTTTGTAGCAGCTACATAACTAGCATCCACCCTACCTCGTCCGGGTCGGATGACTCTGATAGAAGAGCTTCAGCAGCCGCTACAATCTCATCTGAATGTTCAGTACGAATGTTGAGCTTCAACACATCAAGATTCACATGAACAGGAAAATAGCCAATATCTGTGAGAAGGTTCATAGCAGATGATGCTGTTTTTGTCATTCCCACTGCCTTGAGAATCTGAAAATAAGGACACGTGAAAGAAATAAAAATAAAAAAGGATAAAGTTAGTGAAGAAACATTGTCAGTTTCTTTTTCCGACATCTGAGATTCTTTAGTTTGTTACACAGGTCTCATCTTGATTAACTTTGAAACATAAACCTAAAAGATTCAAATAAACTAGTCAAATAAAACATATTACCGTCCCTGCAGTTCTCTTCTGTTCATCAGTTTTGCAAGCATCAATTGCATATGCTTCGAGAGACTCGATTTTTTGTCGGTTTTTCTCGTCAACCAGCCATGAAGATTTAGGAGGTTTATTATCTGAAGGCAGTAACCTAGCAGATGTCAATATCTGTACAAACTCTTGAAGTTCTTTATCCGCAGCTTCCTTTGCAAGCTTCCTACGCATGAGTTCTTCCACCTAGTTTGGGAAAACGAAGTTAGTGCCAAATAAGGAGAAATAATTTGTTACTTGGAAAACAAAATGAACCTTCACAGCATCAACTGGTAAAAAATTTGACATTTCTACTTCCAATGTTGCTCAAATGGATTCCCCTAGCAACTTAAAAGATGCAACTGTAATTGCAAACAAGAGTGAAACATGAGTTATTGCAAAGTCCTACATATTACAACTCTTCTCCAAATGGAAAAAGACCAGAAACTTAACGGCCGCCTCATAAACATGATTTAATGCAGAATCCAGACAGATTCTAGTACCACCACTCCTTCGAGACTAAGAAAAAAAATATTAATTAATGCAGAGATTGCAATTGACCGCTATTTCAGGAGTCAAAGGAGTCAAAGGATAGGCCTGCTAGCCATTCTGTTAGGTTCTTAATTACTGATATGCAGAGAATCAGTTCTAGAAAATGGCCATTTCCTTGAAGCAAACCAACAGCTACAAAAAGGTGGTAAATATTTATGATGGGGTACGCCAAATTATTCATATTACACGTGACCAAGCAAAGGATAAGAATATACAACAGAAGTGTAAAAAATACACCTGAGCTGTAGACCTAGGCCCATAGATAGAACGAGATCCTCTCGTCTCCAAGACTGTGAAGTACAACTCATCCTTTGATAGCAGAAGATGTGCACAATAACTCTCAAGCGGATCCGCACTACCGAAAACCATCTGCAGAGTGAGATACAATTATAATTCTCGAAAAACGACTCATCAACAACAGAAGCAATAATATTAACCTCTGCTAATTCTTCTGGTGTTACCGACTTATTATTCTCGAGAAGCTCAACCCAAGCAAACTCCAGCAGTGAATGGTCCTACACCAAACAAACAAGCACATAGAAGTAACTACAGCAAATCAAAGACTTTACAATGTAAAAATAACAGTTTAGTTAAAAATGAACCAACCAAGTTATCCCAAGCTTTTTGAACAAAGCTTGAGATGTCTGAGTGATCAAAATTATCTACACCAGGAACAATATACGTAATTTGATGTGGTTTAATCGAGGATGATACACCATTCTGTTATCACAACAAGATTCGTTTAGAACAACAAACATATGAATATGAAACAAAAATGATAAACAGAGAGTTCCACAACACCTAGCAAAAGCAACCTAGTCAAAATGCCGTGTGATTTCTACTTAGAACCTGATCGTAAACCATCCAATTCTTCTTCCCGTCAGGTCTCTGAGTCACAGCCAATAGCACTCTCTCTGCATCTTTCTTGAATTCTAGAAGCATTCCCTTCTGTAACTGCCTGTTCAGCAGCTTATCTTCCAGAAGCTCTCTGCTACTCGTTAATCTGAAAATTTTGTTCAATTAATACTCTGAAGATGAATGATTACACAAATCAAATTAGGTAGAAGCTTACTTAATCGAGGAGCGAACTCGCTTGCTTCGAGTGGAAGCTGCGAGCTGTTCCATCACTCTGTCGACGAGACTGTGCGTGGAGAGGGTCCAAACACTACCTCCCCCGCCATAAACAAAGAAACGGAGCTCACAACGGAGTACGGTGAACGGAGAAAGAAGTCGAGAGTTCGGACGAAACTGTAAGGTCATGAAATGGTCAAGACAGCGTCGGAAAGCGGAGAGAGGCGGCGATGAAGAAGAAGAAGCAGAAGAGCAGCGAAGTAACGAACAGCCATTGACGGCCCGAATCGTTACCATGTTTCGGTGATAACGGAGACGTTAAGAGACGAAATTGGAGTCTGATCCTTGGTTTCTTCTTCTCCTTCGATTTCTTGGTGACGATAAAGTTGGCTCTCTCAGTCTTAATCTCTGGTGTCGGGAGCTTGTGATTTATTTACAAAAATACCCCTATAGACTATCTATATCGGGCCTCGTTGGGCCAGTTCGGTCGTCTTCAGCAGTTAAGGACTTATTATGATAATGCTACGATTTAACCCTTAATTTCAAGAATCCAAAATTGATTTTGAGCCCAAGACACTTAAAATAATGTCGGTTTGATTTTAAATTTACAAAAACTTACGACTAAAGTAACGTTATTTTGAGTCTTCTCGTAATTTTCTCTTGAATTCTCAAAACTTCTGTCACTCTAGTCTCGTAAGAGCAGAGAACTCGTCGCTATTTTGAGTGTGCCATCGGGAGCTCTAGGAAAGTCGAAATAGGAGAGCACTCTTAAGTTGACTCTTAAATTCAAAATCAATTTAAAAGTCGATCAAACTAAACTTAATTAGTTGACCTTTTTTATTATAATTGATAAATTATTATGTATTTTTCATAACTTATTTATTGCATACCAAATGGGTCAATGTATAAATTTTTACATATCGAAATGAATATATCAAGAAATTGGGAAAAGTTTGGACTAAGTAAAATGTGTACAACATCCATTTATATCTTGGTAGGTCATGTGCAGAGTTGAGAACATAAGCTCTGGATCTGCCTGTCTGTGAGTCCCGACAACATGTATATGTTTGATTTTCCATTGCTTGTGCATGTCACATTCAGCTGGTTGCCGGTTTCTGTGGACTGTAAAAAAACATCTCCACAAGGGTTAAACCAACAAGCAAAGGATTCTTCACTTCAGGTATGTGAAAATGCACAAAAGGGTATCAGAATTAGGTACCAGACAAGTTTTTGGTTGAGCATTGCAGCTCCATTTGGCTGTAGGAACACAAGATAGGTAATGACACCATGAACAGTGTTCGTTGGCATCAACTCCTCTCAGAAGCAAAACCAGGCCAACTGTATACCTGAAATCACATAACACCAGAGATTTAGGTTATAATGGAAAACCTTATTTCTAACTTTCCAAATAGCTTCAGGAATGAAATGTTTCTGTTTGCTGTAATTCATATCAAAACTATAAGGGGCAATCTGAAGTTGGAACAGAAACTAACGACAGATTTGGAATGCTTACCCCACAATTATAAGGAAAAGAGAGACGAACCACAATACGCGCTGATACGTTTTGAATTTAGATTCGGTCGCAGCAGAAATATATCCATGCGGATTATATCTTTGTGTATACCATCCGAATTGAGGCCGGATTAGGAACACAAACCCCATAAAGAAACCAGCAAGAAAGCCTCCAATATGAGCAAAGTTGTCAACATGAGGTAAAATTCCCACTGCTAAGTTGATGATGATGATGAGAATAAGAACAATGAAAGCAGATACCTGAAATTGTGGACAGAATATTTATCAGTAAACTAGCTTTAATATATAAGTTCTAAAAACATAGTGATTAAGAAAAACCAAGCAGGTCGGCAGTGATACCTTATTAGCATACATTGACCAGTTCGTAATGAGTTCAGAAAGCATGGCACCTAGTAACCCAAAAAGTGCCCCAGAAGCACCAACAGAAATGTTGTATTGGATAAAAAGAGCTGACAGCAAACTTCCACCAAAACCAGATATGACATAAAGCAAACCAATCTTCACTGCAGGTTGCAAAGAAAATGAAATGTCAGTGGTGATCACATACCACGAGGAATGGATTTTAAGGAGTACCAAACTGAAGAGGAGCTTTAAACCAAAAACTCATCAACTGTAGACTGACTTCAGAACTTATCAGACAAAAGAGTTGGTGATTTAATGTTGCACCAAGGTCAAAGTACGTACCAAAACCAAATTCCTGCTCGAGCCGAATCCCGATAACCAGAAAACTCAACATATTTGCCAGGAGATGAAAAACCCCTGCATGTAACCAATTGCAGGTGAGCAAGCGCCATCCTTGGTGTCCATGTACCACCTTATTTACATCTAGAGCACCCATGTTCCTCAGCCTAAAGCAAATAACAAGCAACACTTGCTTAACTTAGCTCCATTGTATGCCAATCAAAAACAAGCAAGTAAAAAACAGCACTCTCTGGTATTTGCAATTCTGCATTTATCTGTATCTGCCCATTCAGCAATCATCCTAGTGTCTGTTTTAATTACCTTATCAAGACGTTACCATAAAAGGGGAATAAAAACAAACGATTCACAATCATTAACATAAGCATTCCACTCAATTGTTGAATCACTACGATGAGAAGCTTATTCTCTTGTCAATTCATTTCATGGTGATTTATCTGAATGCAGAAATCAAGGTCATGTGCAATAATCAAGGGGTGACCAAAAAAAGAGAGACTTACGTGGTAGATGAGGGACCAAGAAGAGGGTTCTCTTTGAATCGCTGAAACGAGAATCTACCAAGGAACCGAGCAATACAAAAGACAGAATTCTTGGGACAGTCGTTGACCCCCATAGTGATAACGAACATGACAACATTGGCAATCACGAAAACAGGTATCAACCAAGACGCCCACTTCTTGAAATGCTTCACT
The DNA here is from genome assembly GCA_026546835.1 of Erythroxylum foetidum. Lineage (NCBI taxonomy): Eukaryota > Viridiplantae > Streptophyta > Magnoliopsida > Malpighiales > Erythroxylaceae > Erythroxylum > Erythroxylum foetidum. The sequence goes on from JANZLF010000004.1 coordinate 34,792,340, forward strand.
TCTGTGTACACCACAGGGCTTGGAGACACAAACTGAGGGGTTGGCGTGCTTATGTCCACAGGATGTACAATGTTGTCGCGAACTCTCTTTGAACCAACCCGGGTCGCAATCGCTGAACCCGAAGGCAGAGATGCACCAGGCTCATGTCTCTCCATCAGGATTCAGAAACCAGCAACTTCAGCTACTTGATATATAATCAAAGATTGTCAGTCTCGTCACAGAAAATTGGTCGAAAATGTGAATATGCGCACAGGCACAGACATAAAGAGGATAGATTCGGGTACTGTGCCAAGGGTGGTGGTTAGTCAACGGTTTCTCACCAACTTTGGATGTTTAAAGAGTCGGACACCCCACGTCAAGTCGGAAAATCTGACGCTGAAGCTTTCATTTTCTATTTTTTCTTCGCTTCCACATTGCAATAAAACAAATACGTTTGACCTACTCCACTAGAGCTTTGGTGATTAGACTTGTCGAATTGTCATTCGTAATTGGGATTAGGGAAAGCATGTTAAGTCATCGAAAATTTTAAAAAAATCAAATTTAGATTAAATTCAACTTAACGCATGATCTATTTCTTTTAGCTATGATTCAGTCTAATTTAGCTCAACTCGATCAAATTTAAAATTAATAAGCTCAATGCGAGTTATCAGACTTCAAATTAAACTTTGGATTTTTTTTATTTATTTTGAACTTCCAGTTGAGATATTTAAATTAATTAACTTAAATCCTGAATTTTTCATTTAAAAGTTGTTTTAAATATTAAAAATGAACAAAATTTAATTTAATAGACTGAATCAAGCTCTGGGTTGTCCTCGAGCCCAACCTAACCAGGCTTTAAATTGGAACTAAACTCAAAAATAAAATTGAACTAGGCCAGGGTCGTTGCTAATCCTAACTATAGTTTAGTTTTCTCGTAAAGTTTGAGATGCGACAATGTCTTCATAATCAATCTTGCCCTAAAAAGGAGATGGGTGTTACATCACATTTCTAAAAACAGTTAATTACGGTTGGGGTTAGACCAGCTAATTACGTCCCATTTTCTTGATTTTATGGTCATCATTCACTATCAACTTTTATCTTTCTTTTTCTATTCGGTCAAATATAAGCTGAAACAATTAAAAATATTTAATTTTAAATGAATATTATTAAATTGGAATTATTACAAGTAATTACAAATTCTAAAATTGGAATTCAATTGGGGACTCATACTCATCTTTGCTAAGATTAGTAATTTAGGTCCAACTTAATTTGATCTAAATTAAGAAGTTATATTCAAATTCGTTAAATTTCAAATTTGATCAAAATCGATCTGTCCAAACTCGAATTAAATTTTGAAATCAATAAATTAAATTCAAATTAGTTGATATTCGAGTGTAGTAAAACCTAAGAGGGTTGATTTTACCGGTATTAAAGTCAATAAATTAAGTTCGAGATTATCCTAGTCAACCTAAACGATTCAAAAACTAATTCAAACAAACTAATGTTAGTTTTATTGAATAATTGTAAAAACAGTAACAATAATAATAATAAATAAGAGTTCAACAGAAATCAGCTCACGTATTTCTTATGCTACATAGATATTATATTATAAATCAAAATTTACGTTTAAAAAAACCTTATTTTTATGTACATTTGTAGAATAGTTAAAACTATCAAACCTTCTTAGATTTAAAGTCTCAACGAGATTTCTACTTAATGTTATTATTGGTGCAGAATAATTAAGCCTGTTTCTACGTTAAGTCGAAAATACACTGTTGTGAGATTGCAGCAGCCCAACACGGACGTTGGGCCTTCAGCATCGGGTCAGAATATGAGAAGAAGCACACGAGCTAGGATGGTTTCTAGAAGAATGATTGGTTACGAATGCAATGCCACATCAGCAGACAAC
>JANZLF010000004.1:34794327-34810049 GCA_026546835.1 Erythroxylum foetidum
TTTCTCTTGTGATTTCTGAATTTGAGTGGACTCTTTTCGAATTATAATAATAATTTCCTTGCTGGGTTGATACTATTATGTTAACATTCGTTATCACTTCATACACTAATGTCTTTGTACTTTTCAATTATAATCAATATAATTTTATAAGATTTAGAAAATAATTATATAAAAATGAAAAAAATCAATATCCAAGCTGTTCACGTGTCCATCACGTGACCGTCGCCGGCAATTTTGAACAGTAGCCGCCTTTTTGGATTATTCTCAAAGCAAAGAAGCACAAAGGCTTTTAAAAACCCACGCTCTTCTAGTGGCGCGTGGAACAACATCGCCCCACACGCAATAATCTCCTATGTTTTTTGTTGCTTCAAATCCAACAAGCGCCAACGACCAAAACATCTTCTTTTCTTTCTTGTTACAGAATTTGGAGAATTTATTAGAATTCTGAGTGTTCTCCCTGTACGTGTTTTGCTCGTAGCTGCTAAAGAGAGAAGGTTGTTTGTGTTTGATTAGAGTTTGTTCGGTATGGCTACTAACGACCCCAAGGAAACCGGTGGCAGTGGATTCTTCTCGTCTATTGCTTCGAGTCTGTCCAATTTCAGAAGCGCCATGAGCAGATCGGTTAATGGGTATTGAGATCCGTTTATCAAATTTTGATCTTTGAGCTGTTTTTGGGGCAACCCATTCGTGGCTATTGCTTCTCATTTGCTTTTGATGGCGTTGTATAATCGGGATGGTTAATCTGTGATTTTGATACCAAAAAAAAAAAAACTATTTTTTGATAAGGATTTATTACTATTACGGGGTCCATGAAAGCGTGTGAATTAAAAATTAATCAATTGATTAAACTTAGTTTTATGGTTTTAGAAGCTCGGTCCGGTCCTTTTTTGTGCTCGCCCATTAGTTGTAGGTTTCAAAAAATTTATCTTTGGCGACTTAATGCTTACAAGATGTATATAAATCACGGAGATTCTTTGTGTTTGTATTTTCCCTTGGTATCCTGCAAATGGGTTTATAAATCTCTGTGGTGAGTGAAGAACAAAAAGTATGTTATAGAAATCTTCTCTGTTGTGTTTCTTAGTTTGCATTGTTAGCAATTGCTAGGAAGCTTGGTTGTTGACATTTTTTAGTATTTTTATCTTGCAGTTTAATGGGTTATGAAGGTTTAGAAGTTATCAATCCAGAAGGAGGCACCGAAGATGCTGAAGAGGAAGCAAAACGGGGAAGATGGAAACAGGAGGTAAATGGGATTTCATCCTTGGTTTTTGTGGGTTAAAAATTCAAAAGTTTCTGCTATTTTTGATTGCATTTTCGGTTTATACTCTATGAGTTACTCGAATTAAAAGTCCATACATGTTTGGTGTTTTAGATTCAGATAGTTGTTTGTTGCTTGCTTGAGTTTAGGCTGTGAGGAAAGTCTTTCAGCATTTAGGTCAAATTGAATAATCAAGTATGCATTAGGATTGGGGAAGAGTGTTGGGTAATTGTTTCTTAGCATGCAACTGTAAACTTGTCTGTTCACTATCTAAAGCTCTTGCTCTCTCTAGGATCGAGACAGTTATTGGATGATGATGCAGAAGTATATAGGATCTGATGTCACGTCCGTGGTGACACTCCCTGTACTCATTTTTGAACCAATTTCAATGCTGCAGAAAATGGCAGAGGTTATTCAATTGTACCGACTGTTTGTCATCAATGATGTGTTTCTGCTCTATATCAAAAAATTGAAAACGCTTTTCAGCTGGTCTGAATCTTGTATATACCGTGTTTGTTATAGTTGTTGGAATACTCATACCTTTTAGATCAAGCTGATGAATGTGAGGATCCCTACTTGCGATTGGTGTATGCTGGTAAGAGCTTGTTTGCCTATGTCTCCCTACCCCCCTCTAGCTCTATCTATGAAGTGGACCTAATGGTAGACCTGACTGCAGCGTCATTTTTTATATCTGTGTACTATGCCTACCAACGCACTTGGAAGCCATTTAATCCAATTCTCGGTGAGACTTATGAATTGATCAATCATGGAAACCTTACATTTATAGCAGAGCAGGTGAGTGATATGGGGAATTTCCTAGTATGAATTGTCTTAAAGGTCTTTTTGCTTTTGTAAATTTAAGTAAAGCTGAACTCCTATTGTCACCCAGATATTGAGTAATGTGGTCATTTATCTTCTCTATGGTTTGTCTCTTCTTTCAGGTTAGTCATCATCCTCCAATTAGTGCTGGACATGCTGAAAATGAACATTTCACTTATGACATAACTTCAAAGGTCAAAACAAAGTTTTTGGGGAACTCAATTGAGATTTATCCTCTTGGAAGGTAAAAGGGTCTCCTTGATCTTTTGATACATATTTTAAAAGTTTGGAATTAATATCATGAAGTTCTTGCGTTCTATAATTATCAATGCCTTCTCATCTTTTCCTTTTCCATTATTTTTATTGAATAAAGGGGAAGGGAGGGCATAAGAAAAATGTTTTATGCTATTTATTTTGTTGAGACTATGGCTTTTTATTCTCAATACTCATCATTCAGGATAGTTTTCCAAGGTTTGGGAATTGAATTAAATTGACATCTGTGAGACTATTTCAAGGTTTTAAGAACTTTAGAAGTCCATGGTTCATTACCTTTCCTTATTTGACTTTATTCTGCAATCTAAGTGGAAAACCAAAAGATTATCATGTGGGTTTTTGGTACCATTGTAGATTGCATGCCATTCACTTGACTTAAAAACTTGACACAACTTGTGACATTTTATCTCCATAAGTCTTTGATCTGTGGAAGAACTTGGTTTGTACACCTACCATGTGGCCTGCAGTAATCAGAAGGAAAGAACAATTTGATCGCATTTTGAAAGGTTTGACTATACTTTGAATCCATTGTCAGAGATTTTCATGGCTGATACATTTTTTCCCAAATTTTGCTTGACAATACAATTTCACCCCATTGCTATTTAAGATTCCTCTAGATAAGTAATTCAAAGCTTGACATACCACTTTTCGGTATAAAAACCATTTTATGCCTGTTTGCAATGAGTAAATGTAACCAAAGCGCAGTTTTATCCTTATGTTAAAGGCCACATTAATATAGTTTTTATATGTTCAACTTATTTATAATATGCTGTCTGCAGGACACGTGTGACCCTCAAAAGAGATGGTGTAGTACTTGATTTGGTGCCTCCTCTAACAAAAGTTAACAACTTAATTTTTGGACGGACGTGGATTGACTCACCAGGGGAGATGGTCCTGACAAACATGACCACAGGGGACAAAGCTGTGCTATATTTTCAACCATGCGGCTGGTTTGGGTATGTTCATTTTCCTGTTCTGATAAAACTGGTCTTTCGCACTGTCTTATCTATATTTTTGCTATTACTGGTTCTGATCATACAGCCCTCTCAGAAGGTGCAAAGTTGGTCGTGCAGTCCTGATACTTCCTATCTACAGTTACATTTATATATTTTAATAATCCCTTTAAAGCATGACTGTGTAGGCAATATACCATAAAGAGAGCATGTTTGGAAGCTCTCATTCACATCTCGTGTACACACTTGCATTCTTTAATACTATTCGCTTTAGCTTATTGCAAGATGCCTTTTTTTTTCTTCATTTCTCATGATCTCTTCAATATTTCACTTTACATATTTTAGAGCTGGTCGTTATGAGGTGGACGGCTATGTCTATAATGCTGCTGAGGAGCCTAAGATTTTGATAACTGGAAAGTGGAATGAGGCATTGAGTTACCAACCCTGTGACTTGGAAGGGGAACCAAGCCCAGGAACTGAACTAAAAGAGGTCAGTTTTTAATGTCTTTAGGTTTTCTCAAACCTTGTAGGTGCTGTTACTGTTCTAATCTCCTCGAGTATATAAATATTTCTATTTCACTTTGAGGGGAACCTAGCCTTCCTTGCTCTCAATGTTGATTGAATCTTTGATTTGTACTTGTCTGGCCCGTTTTTGTTTCTATTTACTAGCCAGTCCTTTATGTTATATTGCAATCACATTCTTTTTTTTCTACGCGATACTGAGATTGCTGTCGGTATCTCTTCGTGGTGAACCTATGCTTTTAGTTTGAATGGCTTGTTTCTGTTGACAAGATGTATGAAAACTTGATGAATTGACTGGATTTATAATTTTGGTTCTGAGAAGCTGCTATAATCTGCAAGATGTTTGTTAACATTAGGGGCTGCTACCTCATATATGCTGTAAGAGTGCATAACAAATAGTTGACACACTTTTCATAGTAGTTGGTAGTTTCTGGCATTCTCATTGATCTGATAAATTTGGTCATTCCAAACATTGGCATCTTGTAGGTTTGGAGAGTTGCGGATGCTCCAAAAAATGATAAGTTCCAATTTACACACTTTGCACACAAGATGAACAGCTTTGACAGTGCCCCTAAGAAGTTGTTGGCATCAGATTCTCGTTTACGTCCCGATAGATATGCACTTGAAATGGGTGATCTGTCCAAAGCGGGTCATGAGAAGAGCAGGTCTCTTTGTTTCTCTCTCTAGTTACCTCTGTTGATATTCATAGTCATGTGTGTGAAGAACATGTCGAAAATGGGGTCAGTAGATCCCAAGATTCTTGCATGTTGATGTTAAATACTAATTGCACTGGAAATAAATGATTTCGGATTCAGTATTGGAGCTGGGGTGTCAACAGAAGTTATAGCATGAACGCTTGAAACATGACTAATAACCCTGACGTTGTTTGCCTTTATTTCAGTTTGGAGGAAAGACAGAGAGCTGAAAAACGAAGCAGAGAGGCTAAAGGCCAACCGTTCACAGCAAGGTGGTTTGATCCAACCAGCGACATCCACCCAACACCTTGGGGTGACTTGGAAGTGTACCAGTTCAATGGCAGGTATAATCAACATCGTGCTGCTATAGATAAGTCAGACAGTAGCATACAAGAAACTGAATTTCAATCAGTAGAATTCAACCCCTGGCAATATGAAAATTTGGCTGCTGAATGACTTGCATTATATCTCCTGTACCATAATTGTTAATTGTTTTCACTTGTTGTCTAATAGTGTTGTTTACGTATGATGATCATATGAGGGACAGTATTTTGTATCCAGTTTGCAGTTTTGATTTTATTTTCTACCTGATATCATCACTTATTTCAGATTGTTTTCTGTTTTCTCTTTGTATTATCAGAATCAAAAAGTGAAATTCACCTGATATGTCCTGAAACTAGGTTTGAGTTGTGACATTAGGGTTAACAATAGGTCGAATATGGCTTTGGCTGCCTCTGGCCGAGCCCAGCCTGACTCCTGCGTGCCTCTCAAGTTAAAGAATGTCATGTCATTTCAATATATTTGATTAAAATGATATTATTTTAGTTTTCAATTTTTAAATATGATTAAACTAAAATAGTTTTGACATTAGGTAACTCAAATTTTGTTTATGTCAACTCTTAACTTACGTTCATTGTCCTGAACAAGATGCAGAACACATAATACTCTCTTAAAAAGTAGTCCGAAGACTCCAAGCTACTGTTTTAAATGTTTGCAGCAGAAGCTGAGAATCAAATGATCAGCCCTTTTATAATGAGCAAGAAAGGAAAGCCTTTTTTCTCCCTCAAGTTCTCTGGTCCACCAACTTTGTATCATTTCTGTCAACTCATCTCAACCATCCAGTTATGGGTTGACACAGAATTGATATACATAAATAGATGATTGAGATGAGTTGATATAAGGTCAGTGGATCAGAAGATTTGAAGGGCAAAAAAGGTGCTATGAATGGTTAAGATGGGTTGGCCCAGGTTGGTATAGGATACTCATATAAATGATTGAGATAAGTTAGCACAAGGGCATGAAATTCTGTGTCTCCTCATATAAATAGATGACTTGGATCAAATGAGACAGAATTGATATTCACAAATAGAGACAGAAGATCTGAACCCATATCACAAGATTGGTGAATGAGAGGATCACATACCTTTTTTTTTTTCGGACTAAACAAAGCCTCGGGCGTCCACCTAGGCTGACAAGTCAACCTACGAAAAACAACACAATCACATGACAATTAACCAAACCAAAGGCCGTTGCATTCTTGTCCAAATTGCGACTTTTGTCTTCACTTTGACGGCTCATTCTGCTTCACAAGGTGCGCCCTTGCTTCATTCCAAGTCCCACCCGACTGCTGAGGACCACCGCCAACGACTCAGGTCCACTGTGATGGACACGTATTCTCCGCCGAGAGGAGCATTTTCGTAATTATGAACAGAAACAGAAGTGACGAAGACGAGGCACTGAAACTGAGTCAGAGGGATTCCCTCTTCTGAGAGCGATAATTCGGCCTCGTGTGGCCAAATGACAACCGCCCACCTCACATCATAAGACCGTCTTTCCATTTCTATACACGTGTCAGTAGCTGATCCGCTTAATCTTAAGGTTACCGCCGATGAAGTGGAAGTAATAACTAAGACGGGCTACATCCGGTGACATTTGGACTTGTAAAGATGGACGGCTGTGATCTATCTGAGTGAAGGCTCGCTTCTATTTTGTTTTGTTTCTCTTCATTACGGCGAACCTCGTTTGTGTCTTACGGCTTCTTGTCCACAACATACTCACTCATATAAACTCTGTTTTTCGCTTCTTCTTAAATCTTAATCTTCCTTTATGTAGTAGTAGTACTGTAGTGGTAGTACAGCTTGTTCTGTAAGGTACTGTTTCTTTGGTTCACTGCGTGTTTTGCTTTAGTTGGTTCATCTTCAAGGCTGTCAATGTTATTGGTCTTGTAAAGTTCTAAACTTTGATGGGCAAAAAAACGGGTTTTCTTTGATTTATCTTTCGAGCTTAGATGAAGCTTGGTGCTTGTTGATTTGTTTTTGGATCGTGCTTGGTGCTTGGTGCTTGATGCTTGTTGATTTGTTTTTGGAGCTTGTTGACTGTCCTTTAGACAGTTTTCTTCCTGTTCTGATGGCTTTTGTTTCTTTGGAAACAAGGGAGCTACTTTGATCATAAGCTGAGTTTGTCTTCTTTTGGGCGCAATCAATTCATTCACTGGCGTTCTGAAGTTGGGTTCTTCATTATACGTTTTGACTGAGAAGTTGGTGATTATGGATCCACGCTTCAGAGGTTTTTCGGGTTCAACGAATGGAATCCAATTCAGAAGCCAACCTTTGTCTGTTCTGCCAAATCAGAATGTTGTTGGTGGATTCAGATTTGAGAATAGTTTTATAGATCACAATGTCAGAGAGTTTCATTTCCCTCCACCTGATCCAGAACCGACTAATGTAACACCTTACTCAAACGTGACCCAAGAAGAAGACTCACCAGAAGACTGTGACTTTTCTGATACAGTTTTAAAGTACATAAGCCAGATGCTTATGGAAGAAGATATGGAGGACAAAACTTGCATGCTTCAAGACTCTTTGGATCTTCAAGCCGCTGAGAAGTCCTTGTATGATGTTCTAGGCAAGAAGTACCCTCCATCCCCGGAGCCGAATTCAGCTTGTATCAATCAAACTGGTGAGAACCCATCTGATAGTTTAACTTCTAATTACAGTCCTAGTATTAGTAGTAGCATCGGTGATGGTGGCTATTTAGATGATAGTACTTGGCATGTGAACTCAAAACGTCGGGATTTGTTTCAACCACGAACCTTTCGCGCTTCTGGCGTATCCCGATCATGCAGCTCTTCGAATAGTTTAGCTACTAGTGTGGATGGTCTTGTGGACTCTCCAATCAGCAGTTTTAAAGTCCCTGGTTGGAGTGGAGAGAGCCAATCCATTTTGCAGTTTAAGAAGGGGTTTGAGGAGGCTAGCAAATTTCTTCCTCCTGTTAATGGCTTATTTCTTAATTTTGGGTCGAATGGTGTAGTCTCTGATGAGTCAAAGGGGAGGCCTAGTCAGGTTACAGTCAAGTTAGAGAAAAGGGATGATCGGGAACATTCACCTGGTAAGTCAAGGGGAAGGAAAAATCCTTATAGAGGTGATGAAGATAGAGATGAAGAAGAGAGGAGCAGCAAACAACAGGCAACTTATGATGAATCTGATTTACCATCAGATGAATTAGACAAAATGCTGTTTTTTTGTGTTGGGGAAGGTAAATCAGACTTGGCAGCTCTTTGTGAGACCTTAAAGAATACAGCAATCAAAAACGAGCAAAATGGACAGTCAAAGGGATCCAATGGGGGAAAACGTGGTAAGAGACGTGGTCCGAAGAAGGAATTGGTGGACTTAAGAACACTAATGATTTGTTGCGCACAAGCTGTTGCGGCTGATGATTGCAGGAGTGCCAATGAATTGTTAAAGCAGATTAGGCAACATTCCTCTCTCTTTGGAGAAGGAAATCAGAGATTAGCTCATTGCTTTGCCAATGGTCTTGAAGCACGCCTGGCTGGAACAGGTAGTCAGATATATAAAGGTCTTGTAAGTAAGAGAACATCTGCTGCTGATATTTTGAAAGCTTACCATCTCATTCTTGCTGCTTGCCCTTTCAGAAAGCTCTCCAATTTTGTCTGTAACAGGACAATAAGGGATATTTCACAGAATTCGATGAAGCTTCATGTCATAGATTTTGGAATTTATTACGGCTTTAAGTGGCCTACTCTTATTCAACGACTCTCGTCGAGATCAGGGGGCCCTCCAAAGCTACGAATTACAGGAATAGATTTTCCGCAGCCAGGGTTCCGACCAGCAGAGAGAGTTGAAGAAACAGGACGAAGATTAGCAGCTTATGCCAAAAAGTCCAATGTCCCATTTGAATACAATGCTATAGCAAAGAAATGGGAAACCATAGGAGTTGAGGAACTGAAGATTGATGAAGATGAGGTTGTTGTTGTTACCTGCTTGTATCGGGCTAAGAACTTACTTGATGAGACTGTGTCAGTGGACAGCCCTAGAAACATTGTTCTTGATATCATAAGGAAGATTAATCCTAGTATCTTCGTCCACGGAATTGTAAATGGTGCCTACAACGCCCCCTTTTTTGTCACTCGATTCCGAGAATCTCTGTTTCATTTTTCTGCTTTGTTTGACATGCTAGAAACTATTGTCCCTCGTGATAATCCTCAGCGGATGCTGATTGAGAAAGAGATCTTTGGTAGGGAAGCCATGAATGTTATAGCTTGTGAGGGATGGGAGAGAATAGAGAGGCCAGAAACGTACAAGCAGTGGCAGGTCCGCTGCTTGAGGGCAGGATTCGTGCAGCAACCTTTTGACAGGGAGATATTTAGGATTGCATCTGCTAAAGTGAGACGTCTTTACCACAAAGACTTTCTTATCGATGAAGATGGCATGTCGTTCTTGCAAGGATGGAAGGGTCGAATCATATATACCATTTCTGCCTGGAGACCAACACAGAAATCTTAAAATGTATGCAGGTGCATTAGGACTTTCTTGAAGCGACAGAGCATACTTGGGATGTAATGTAAGAAACCAACTTCCTGACCGTTGTATGAAAGCAAAGGCTCTGTTTCTTCATATAAAGAAGCTTAACTACTTGTATTAACACCTGTCTTTCTAGTTTCACTAGAGCTTAAGAGTAGAATTGAAATCTTTGTTGTGTCATGTATGGTTCTATGTAAAGCAACGAAAAGAATGGAATTTTCTGATTGGAGTCATGGAAAATTTGGCGGCCTGAAGCATTGTAAAATATTTAATAATCATTGAGTTTACATTTGTATGGAGGATCATTACTTTCTGTTCTCTTTTTCTGCCATCTTAGCTTAGAAAGCATCGTTATCAGCTTTAACATATGGCATTGAACTACTACCCAATACCTATTTCCATTAACAAAAGCTCAAACCGTGGAAAAGGAGGCACCAAAATGTTAAGAAAAGCAGAGCAACATAATAGGCTTTCACCATTTAGTTACATGTCTTGACTTAAGAAAAGCAGAGCAACATAATAGGCTTTCACCATATAGTTACATGTCTTGACTTATCCTGTCAATATCAACCTCAAAGTTTGCTTCTTTACTGCTTACACCTGCTAACTGCTACTCTGTTTCCTGAACAATAACAAAATAAGCCCGTGTCCAACTCGTCGTGGGGACCCCTGATGTGCAGCTAAAACTACAGATTGTGTTATTTAATGGCTGAAAAGGTTGACTAGCGTTCCTGAACTCCATATCTTATAACTTTTTTCAGTTCCCTACTGTTTTCTTGGGCCTGACAGGGAATTCCTGTATTATTTTTAACAACCGTTCAGGTCGGTGCATATAATATTCCCGAGCCTTTAAAGAAGGTGATTATATCTTTTGTTTAACTTATTTTATTAAATCTTATCCATAAAAGTTTATGTGAAGTCTACACAGAATTAAAACATCTAACGAGAATATGGTGCTACAACTTTCGAGAAGATTTACATCACACTCTCTTACCCTAATCAAAAGATTACCAATTCTCTCTAACTTCTTGCATACCCACTTTGCGTTTGGTGCTCATAATTGGTGTTTGTTTATAATTTTGGTGCAGGTTAATGCTGTTTCAAATAGTCTTTGTGGTTAAGTGTGACATGATCACCACTGAAAAAGGAAAGGGCCACAATATAAAGAATACCCAACTTTTCTAAGCTTATCAAAGAAGAGTCATCTCTCTATCTGAGATATTATCCATATAAATAATAGCTCTTTCCACAGACATTAAAGAGTTGGGTCTGGAAAATGGTGGTCCTAACTCTCATTCGTGATGTGGACAAGAAGTCCCAGAATTCCATTGAAAGGATTCGCAGTACAAAGTGAGCCACTTACATGCAAACCAGCACCAGCACCAGCACCAGCACCAGAGGTCAGAAGTGCCTTTCCCACTGTGGGACCAAAATCATGGTCAGGTCAGAGTCACTATATGAGTAATTATTCTCATTTCGATAAGCCGTCGGTGTCACGTCATGTTGACTTGATGCTCATCGGCCCAACTGGGATTGTCTTCACATGCAAAATGATTCAAAATTGACCCAACTCCTCAAAATGGACGGCACTTTATGGAGATGCTCCTGATCGAACATCAGAAGGTGATGACAAAGTTCTAGTTATTCGAGGACTTGGTTAAGTTAAAACAGAGAGGATAGGAACGAGAATAAGAATCTATTTAGCGTCAATTTATCAAACCAAGTGGATTACAGCAATCAGAGACGTCGAGCGATCAAGATGGTGACTTTTGTAAGTTATCATCAGACTACACACTAGTTCCTCCAGGAGTAACAAGGGATCCTGAAGATGCAAGTACGAATTGGCTTGCAAGATCATAACTGACTCGATGTTCCACATGGGATTTCAATGGAAACTGGAGGCTTTAGTTATAGGCAAGCTAAATTCAACATAATCAACTCAGATCGGAATTCCAGATACAGCATAGGTACAAGCCTTCAGGATTAAACGGATTATTTTGTCAGGCACTTTTTCCTCATCAAGATAGGATTTTTATAACCCTCAATGTGAATACATGTTCAAACTAGAAGTTATCATAATGATATGAGGCCAACGGATGCTGAAACTTGCAATCAAAAAGGAGTAGTGATCCGGGAAAAGAGTGTTTTAAAATCTTTGGCTGGTGTCCCTGTTCCCTCTGGCTTAGAGGCCAGATCAAATGCCTTGAATTTAGCTTCCTCGTACTGTAAAGCCTGTTTCAGGCAAGTTAAGAAGAAATAAACATGTAGATTAAGCTTAGTCGAGCGTCATTTGACTGAAAAGATCAGGCTAATGTTTCGGAAAAGTAGAGAGCTATCACGCAAAACAAAACTGTTATTTATATACAACTGTACCTGAATGCATACTTCTGCAACATCAGCCCTTGCGATGGTTCTTGTCTCTGTCTGAAGAAGCTCATCATCCTTTCCCACAAGCAATTCTCGGATACCTCCTTCTTTGTCTTGCAGGCCTCCAGCCCTAATTTAGCCAGAAAAATTTGAGTCCATACAATCTACATAAAAGATGTCAAAAGGCAGATGAGAAAGGAACTGACACAAGAACATAGTACCATTTCCAATCTTTGCCACATTAGTCTGGGATTTAAACTTGTAACCTTGTATCCAACATGTATCACAATATTACACTTTTAACAGAAATGAACTAGCTTGAATTATGTATCAAACTAAAAAACCTGCATATGTCCCTGTTTCACCTTATAATTGTATATGGAACACCAGAATCAGCCAAATACCGCTCAGCCTTTCTCTTCCAAACCTGGAACATTATAGAAGTAACATGTCAAAAGTGCAATATAAAGTGAAAAAAAAAACCAAGAAAGAATATAAGAGTAGAAAACACAGGAATATACAATGTTGAAGTATCTTCTTTCACAAACAGAAACAGAAAGTACTTTTGCATGAGATTCAGGTAAGGATAACGAACCAGTATATTTCCATTGCCCAAACTGTTCAAAGGGTTATTAAGATCTGTTCCACCCATGGATCCAACTAGGACAATTTGCCTCACTCCAACTGCCTTGGCTGTTTGTTCAGGTATAACTTTCAGTTAAAATGTTTTAGGTGGAAGAAAAGAAATTTCGAATTACTGAGGAGAGAGTAGAAGGATTCTTACCAGCATCAATTTGGTTTTTCTGACCGATCCAATCAACCTAGTATTCACAAGAATGACATCACATTGTTAAAAGAACCCAAAAAAAGAAGAAGTAATTAGGTTAATGGTTTAATAAACAGGAAGCATATGTAAATTACCTGTTCAGGAAATGCACCATCCTCAAAATAAAACTCAGGTCTTCCTCCTTGAGATGGATCATAACCAGGCTTCATCTTTGGCACTGCACTGGTGAGTATAACGAGAGCATCGATCCCTCTGATAGAAGGCAAGATGCTTTCAACATCCCTTATATCGCCAGTAAATACATCCTCAGCTCCACCGATTTTCTCCTTGCTCTCTTGAGTTCTCACTAAGCCTCGGGCAACGTATTGGTCTGATCTCTCCTTTAATTTCTTATACACAATTGAACCTGTCCATGTTGCATCATAGCAGCAGCATGTTAACAAAATAGCCAATACTAAACTCTTTGACAAAGAGAAAAGAGAAAGAATACTAAACTATTTGACAAAGAGAAAAGAGAAAGAACACTTCCATTGCCTTCTCACATCTACAGTAAAACAAAATGCAGTACAAATTGCAATCACCAGAATCATAAATCCATCATGAGAACAGTGCATGTCTTCATATCACAAGTCAATGAAAGTTTCCATTTATCCATGACCCAACTATAAAAGATCAAATCCACCCTCAAAACTCAACTTAATCACCACAAAACTAAGGCATAAGCCTCTGCTCCTTCTCATCCCCAATCAGGATGCTAACCCTTTTCAAGAAACAAATTTATTTACACGTAATGTTCGTTAATAGATAGAAAAAAAATCAATCTTTGATCGCCCCACAACAGCACAAGTTATAAAGATCCAATCTTTTTCCACAAACTGCAAAAAGAACATTGAAAACCCCTCAAGCCCGACACCTAAATTTTAATAAACAGAGAGTAAAAACGCACAAAAAAACAAGAACAATCCCCTAAAACCCAAACCCATAAGAACCAAAACGTGTGGCTTAAAGAAAGAGAGAGCACCAGTTCTGCCGCCAGCTCCGGTGACAAGGACAGTTCTGGCCATAGAAGCCGATGGAGTTCCTGATGTCCAGCGGCCATTCCTACGACGAAATGACAGAGTAGAAGAAGAGGGACGGGATGGACTGGAAAGTTGCGGAAGTACCCAACTACCAGTGCCAGTAAGGTCGTGCTTATGCAAATGAAATGCAGATGGGACACGTGTCAAAGCTGCCATTGGTAGGTAGGACCAACTTCCATACGACCGCCGGTGAAACCTGCTCTAAAACCGCCCACCTTCAACCGCAGGTTGTCCTTGTTGTTCGAGCAAGACTAATGCTATCCTAAATCTTCTACCAACCTTATCTGGGGGGTGGGTCTCTTGTCTTTACGCGCCAGCGAAATTCTTTAACGGGTCGGATCAGCGGTTAGTTCGTTCGTAGATAATGGATCCGAGGTTTCTTAACTTGAGCCCGTTTGTTTCTTGAACCAAACAAAGTTGGCAGAGTTTGAACGTGCATTGTATGTTTTCAAGCGCAATCATTATTACAGTTATAAATTATTCAAGTACATAACTCTACTAATCCTTTGGAGTATGGTCGAGGATGAGAAGTAATTATTTCCAATCATAACTAACAGAAATGTTTAGAGACAAAAGATCCAAGATGAAAGGGTCAATTTACTAGATTGAAGACGTTGTTCTTGCAAAGTTTCTGCAATATGCAGTTTGGTGTTGTTGGCATCCATGAACTTTTTCTGGGATGTTGGTGCATTAGGTACCCTGTATAATCTCAAAATTTTACTTTGACTGCTTCTGTGTACTTAAATGTGTAATCTTCTTTAGATTCATGACCTTCAACATCAGATAAGTCTTCTCATATTATAAAGAAAAGAGTTAGCTTCAACACAGAGCAAATCAAAGATTTGTAGAAGCATTTGAACTATTGTACAAGTGCAATCAAACTGCAAACTTATCTTCCCTTTTGAAGCAAAGAAACAAGAAGATAGTCTAAAGAAAGCTTTAGGAGTTAATGAAGAGTGCAGAGCAAGTGTAAGGTTTTCGTTTGGCATTTGTTGTCATCCTTTATGGCCTTACAGTCATTTCAATACTTTCGTTTTGCTTATGGATTTTTGTGGTTAGAGAAGGCCTTGCATGAATATCTCATGCAAGTTAAGTTGGGGTTTATATCGAACATTTATAAAATATTAGGGATCTTTATGAAGATGTCAGAATGTTTAAGTTTAAATTAAATTTTGGTAAAAATGTTAAGGTTTAATTTGACCCTTTTGCAAAAGATTCAATCGTGTCTAATGTTATAAATTCTTTTCAACTTACTACTCAAGATTTAAAATTTTTTAATTTAGTGACTAAGTTTTTAAAATTCACACTGATCATGCTTAAAATATTGTTTTTGTTGATGTAATTAATAAATATATATTTACATGACATTTGGTGGACATGCTATATCAATAAAAACAATTTTTTGATCTAATTTATTGTTATCCCGAACATTTATTAATAGGCAAAATGGAAAAATTGAGTATGAAGGTTTTATTAAAGTTCAATTTAAATCATAACATTTTAAAAATTTTAAATTAAACCTTAACATTTGTGAAATGTTTATTATACCCCTATTTTAACAAAAAATAAACATTTTCATTTATTTTTACCTTTTTTTGTTAGTGCCTTGTTGCTTGGACACCAAAGCTGGCACATGAAACCTATTAAACAAAGCTTACGTATGTGCACATTAAGTTGGAGGAAATTAGGGATCAAATCCCTAATTTTTCCAAACCCAAATCACACAAATGTTCATCTATCTCGTGTTATCTCCCTCTTATTTGGTTCTCTCTCATCTCATTTGCCTAATGCTTTTGTTCCAACTTGTATTGTTGGCATCAGAAGAGATAAAAGTTATCTTATTCTTAGGTCTCTCTTCTTATGTTATTGAATGTACAAAAATCTAACCACTGCCAAAGTGAATTGGTTATCGTGAACATAATGTACGACGTGGATTAGTGGTGTAACATACGTTGACTAAGGATCCGTTTGGTTGAGCTTTTGTCAGTAGAGCTTTTTTGAGAAGAGCTTTTTTTAAAAGCTAGTTGACTGTTTGACTGTCAATTAAAAAACAGCTTTTTAAAAAGTGCTTCATACAATAGACTGTTTGGCAACGAAAAAATAAAAAGCACTTTTATTAATTTTAACTATATTTTATTTTATTAATTATGCT
>JANZLF010000004.1:34852299-34867175 GCA_026546835.1 Erythroxylum foetidum
TTAGAATGGCCTTCCAATTAAAATTGGAGTTAAAAAAGATACATCATCACACCCTATATGCAAAATATAAAAATCAGCTAAAAAAACATCTCACCTACTTGTGGCGCCATATTAAGGGACCTGTAAACATCATAAGGAATGACATTTATTGATGCACCCAAATCTAACATAACTTTTTCAATTCTTAAATCAACAATTTTACAGGGGATAGTGAACATACCTAGATCTTGACATTTAGGTGGTAGCTTTTTCTTCTACAGTATGACTAAAACATTTTCTCCCAATTGCACTTTCTCATCAAATTTTAATTTTCATTTTGAAGTGCAGTGTTCCTTAAGAAATTTAGCATAACAAGATATTTGTTTAGTGGCATCAAGGAAAGGAATATTTATCTGGACTTTTTTGAAAATCTCTTATATCTCTTTTTCTTGTTCCTCTTTCCTTGTCTTGGTGAATCGACTAGGAAAAAAGGGTTGTACAATAAAATTTTGCAGACCTTAATATGTCTTTTCTAGCTGAGTAGGTGCTTCTTTTGCTACATCTTCTTCGATTTCCCTCTTGGAGATTTTTGGAGATGGTTATTCAATTCCTTACCACTCTGCAACATGACAACTTTGACACATTGTTTGGAATTAATTTATATTTGAGCTGAAAATTTTTCAGAACTTTGTGCCTCCAATCAATTGATGGTTGTTGCCATTTGGCTCAATTTATTTTCAAGATTTTGAATACTAACTTGAGTATCTTGCTGAAATATCATGGTGTTAGTAGCCAAAGATTTAACTATATCTTCCCAATAAGACTTACTTTTGAAATTGGGTGTTATTTGTTGATGTTGTCTAGGTACAAATGGTTGCCTATATTGCTGAAAATTTGCAATAGCTTGTTGTCCTTGAGAGTTCCTATAATGTAAATTTGGATGGTCACTTTAACCCAGATTATAGGTGTTGGAGAATGGTCATATTTCCTTTGATTTTGCCCATCAAATCCTCCCACAATATTAACTTATTCTACACTTTCTTCCTGGAAAACTAGATATGCGTCAGTGGAGTATCCCAACATCGAACATATTCCGTATGCCCTTTCTACTTCTTTCTTTGTAATCGCAAGTTGTTGTACCAAAGATGTAAGATCATCTAATATCTTCTCCAATGCTGCCACATTTACTTCATTTGCTTGTTTTGAACTATGGCTTGAACTTATCCAGAATTGTTATGTATTGGAAGCCATATTTGCCATCACATCTTTTGCAATTGTCGGTGTTCTATCAACCAAAGCTCCACCACTTGCAATATTGATCATACTCCTATCTGTGAGCAAAAGACCTTCATAGAAGTATTGAATCAACAAATTGATCATTTATTTCGTGATGGGGACAAATAACACAAATCTTATTGAATCTTTCCCAATATTCATATGTGTCTCCCCCGTGTGCTATCGAATGCCACAAATTTATTTTCTAATATTGGCTCTTGATGATGGAAAATATTTTTCAAAGAAGAGTCTCTTTATTTTAGCCCATGTTTGCACATTTTCACCAGCTGAATAATACAACCAATCTTGAGCATCATCTTTAAAATAAAATGGGAAGACTCATGGTTTGATTTGCTCTTTAGTCACATCTATAGGCTTCTTACCCATACAAAACCATATCAAATTTCTTCAAATATTTGTAAGGATCCCCTCCCAATAGACCTCAAAAATTGGTAATAAATGAATCATCCCTGATTTCAGTTCAAAGGTGTTGTTGTCCCCTAAATTCAAAAATTGATGTAACGGGGTTATTGAGCATCCATAGGGGTAGCTAGTTCATGAAGAGTGCGATTTACAACCATCCATTCCGTCTTCTGAACTTTTTCTCTCTGTTTTGTTTGCTTCCGTAACCTCTTAGTTGTCTTTTCTATTTCTGAATCGAATAGCAATTGAGTTGTCTTGTCTGCTCATATAACATACATACATCGTCAAGAGTTTCCCAACAATGATGCCAAAATTTGGTAATGTTGTCACCTGCAACCAAATTAATACCAACTCTAATAATGAAATATGTAGTTAGTGAAAAGTTGAGATGGTTACCACAAGGAATCTATTGGTAAATGTTATACGAGCTAAAAGCTAAAACAAATTGGAAGGGTTGAATTAATGTGATTTTAAGAAATTAAAAATGACAAAATTAAAAATAATAAAAATATTTAGATTTGAAAATTTAATAAACGAACCTTGGTTTCGGGTCACTTATGTTATCATACTAATATGGATCATCGATATAAAATCAAGTCCATTAACAAATACTCATTGGGCGATGCTCTCTCTTAAGATTAAATGAATAGAAGCATATATTCTAAGCACTCTTATTAATCAACAACTTAGATATGATCTTAAGTTTGATTAATTAATAGCTTTAAGAACTAAAAGAACTAGTGAGCAAGCCACACATGTTCAAAATGTATCTAGTCTAGGTAAGTATCTTCTTAGAATTTCCAATCCCTATTGTAAAGATGATAATCCTAATTGCCACTTTGCATTAGCAAAACTGAACGTCAAATCCTACCAATCTGACTATAAATTAATTCAATCAATTCCTAGTTGTGCACCCTAGATGTCAATAAATTCAATCATAAAAACAATATGGAAGACACTTAATATTTATAAATGATATAAAATTTATTCAGAAAATCTCACACATACTAAATGATAACGTGGTTCCCTTCAACTAATAAAAAGGATTTAACTATTTATAATAGAGGTAAAACCTAATAGAAGAATAATAGAACACGTGGTCTGCATATCTTCACTTTTTCAGAAAAATACAAAAACTCCAACCAAAATCAGAAAAAAAAAACAACAAAAAAATGTAAAGATGATGTCTCTAGGAGTCTCCTCTCTTCCCTCTTATCATTATCTTCATCAAATACACTTCCCATATAATCAGGCCTCAAACCCCCACCTAAAAGACAACAACTTGATTCCCAAAATAATAAAAATCCTAAATGTATCAAATGTGTTTTCAAATCAGATTCTGCTGATAAGCTTTTCCCTTGCATGTGCCCATGCCTAGTCAGCAGCAAAATTTCAGCCAGCTTGTACCTGTTCCCTTATCTGTCCATTTCACAACTTTTTGTTTCAAAATTAACTCCAAGAATGCTCAGGACTTCCTAATGACAAAAGATGAGTAATTTCATTAGGTTGAACTCAAATTACACTAAGCAAAAGGGAATTCGAAATCAAAATAATAAGAATTAATCATCATATCAGTAGGCAACAAGATTACCAAAAGTTGGCATCATTTTTGGGGAATTCTTGACAGTATATGCATGTTACACGAGTAGACAAGACAACTCAATTTCTATTCGATTCAGAGATAGAAAAGACAACTAAGAGGTTACAGAAGCAATCAAAACAGAGACAACAAGTGCAGAAGATAGAAAGGATGGCTGCAAATCGCACTCTTCATGAACTATTTGAGCCTATGGATGCTCAACAAATCCATTGCATCAATTTTCTGAATTTGGGAGACAACAACACCTGTGAACTGAAGTCAAGACTAATTCATTTATTACCAATTTTTCGAGGTTTACTAGGAGAGGATCCTTACAAGCATTTGAAGGAATTTTTTGTGGTTTGTATGGGTATGAAGCCTACGAATGTGATTGAGGAGAAAAGCAAACTAAAAACCTTTCTTATTTTCTCTCAAAGATGTTGCTCAAGATTGATTGTATTATTTAGTTAGTTAAAATGTACAAACATGGGCTGAAATGAAGAGACTCTTCTTTGAAAAATATTTTTCCAGCAATAAGAGCTACCAATATTAAAAAAGAAATTTGTGACATTCGACAACACACGAGGGAGACACTTTATGAATATTGGAAAAGATTCAAGAAGCTTTGTGTTAGTTGTCCTTATCACTAAATAAATGATCAATTGTTGATTCAATACTTCTACGAAGGTCTTTTACTTACGGACAGGAGGATGATCGATGTTGCAAGTGGTGAAGCTTTGGTTGACAAAACACCCATAGCTACAAGAGATTTGATAGCGAATATGACTTTCAATACACAACAATTTGGGATAAGTTTTGGCTATAGCTCAAAACAAGTAAATGAGGTGAATGTGACAGCGTTGGAGAAGAGATTAGATGATCTTACATCTTTAGTATGGCAACTTGCAGTTACAAAGAAAGAAGAAGCAATGGCATATGGAACATGTTCGATGTTGGGACACTCCACTGATGCATGTCCAGTTTTGTAGGAAGAAAGTGCAGAACAAGTCAATGTTATGAAGGTATTTGCTGGGCAAAATCAGAGGAAATATGACCCATTATCCACACTTATAATCTGGGTTGACATGACCATCCAAATTTACGTTATAGGAACTCTCAAGTACAACAAGCTACTGCAAATTTCCAACATTATAGGCAACCATATGTACCTAGACAACATTAACAAATGACACCTAATTCTGAAGGCAAGTCTTCTTTGGAAGATATAGTTAAATCTTTGGCTACTAACACCATGACATTTCAACAAGATATTCAATCTAGTATTCAAAATCTTAAAAATCAATTGATCTAAATGGCAATAGCCATCAATCGGTTGGAGGCACAAAGTTCTAAAAAATTTCTAGCTCAAGCAGAAATTAATCCCAAATAAAGTGCCAAAGCTGTCATGTTGTGGAGTGGTAAGGAATTGAAGGAACCATCTCGAAAAATCTCAAGAGGGAAATCGAAGAAGAAGAAACAAAGGAAGCACCTAATTAGCCAGACAAGATGCATTCAGGTCTACATAATTTTATTGTACAACTCTCTTTTCCTAGTCGATTCACCAAGGCAAGCAAAGAGGAGAAAGAGAAAGAGATATGAGAGACTTTCAAAAAAGTCCAGGTAAATATTCCTTTGGTTGATTCCATTAAACAAATCCCTCATTATGCTAAATTTCTTAAGGAACTCTTCACTTTAAAACGGAAGTTGAAATTTGATAAGAAAATGCAATTGGGAAAGAATGTTTCAGCCATACTGTAGAAGAAAAAGCTACCACCTAAATGTTAAGACTTAGGTATGTTCACTATTCCTTGTAAAATTGGTGATTTGAGAATTGAAAAAGCTATATTAGATTTGGGTGCATCAATAAATGTCATGCCTTATGATGTTTTCAAGTCTTTGAACGTGGCACCTCTCAAAGAAACTAATGTAGCGATTCAATTAGCGGATCGTTTAAATGCTTATCCAAATGGTGTGTTAGAGGATATCTTAGTTCAAGTGGGTGAAATGCTTTTTCCAGCTAATTTCTATATTTTGGGAGTGATTTTGTATCTTCTTCAACCCCAATTTTATTTGGAAGGCTATTTTTAAAAACCACTAGAACAAAAATTGATATTCATGATGGATCATCAACTATGGAATTTGATGGTAAATTGATTAAATTCAATATATACAATGCCATAGAATATCCAGATGATGAATAACTTGTTGTTTTTGTGGATATTATTGACACTCGAGTGTAAGAAAATTCATCACTTAATGGAAGAGATGAACTTGAGACAATTTTGGAGATGGGAGATGCATTACAGTGGCAAGCAATTATAGAGACATTATTGCCCAACTACGAACTTAAAGTTCTATTTTGCCATTTAGAGAAAACCAAGCAATTGGTGAAACAATTGCCATATGTGGAGTTATCATAAAACAACTCCAAACTTCTACCTTCATTGATTCAACCACCCACATTGGAGTTGACAAGTTTGCCTAACCATCTAAAATACATATTTTGGTTGAGCAAGATACATTACCTATTATTATCTCAAATAAACTCACTTTTTTGTAGGAAAATCAATTGATTCAAGTGCTAAGACAACACAAAGATGCCTTCGGATGGACAGTGGATGATTTAAAAGGCACTAGTCCCACCATTTATATGCACCGAATCTTGATGGAAGATGAAACCAAGGAGGTAAAGCAACCTTAATGTCGTTTGAATCACCCATGATGGAACTGGTGAAAAAGAAAATCTTGAAGCTTCATGATGATGGGATTATTTAACCCATTTCAAATAGCAATTAGGTAACTCCAGTCTAGGTAGTTCCAAAAAAATGGAGTAATTGTAATAGAAAATAGTGATGGTGAGCTGATACCCACTCGTACTCAAAATCGGTGGAGAGTTTGCATAGATTATAGGAAGCTGAATTCAATTATGAGAAAAGATCGTTTTTTGCTTTAGTTTATTGATCAAATGCTTGAAAGACTTGCAAGTAAATCTCATTATTGCTACTTAGATGGTTATTTAGGTTATTACTAGATTTTGGTTGCACCAAAGGACCAAGAAAAAACAACTTTTACATGTCCATTTGACACCTTTACCTGCCAAAGAATGTCATTTGGGTTGTGTAACGCACCAGTGACATTTTAAAGGTATATGATAAGTATTTTCTTTAATCTTGTGAAAATTTGTATGGAAGTTTCATGGATGATTTTACGATTTATGGAAAATCTTCTGAAACATGCATAAGCAACCTTGAGAAAGTGCTTAAACGTTGCATTGAGACTAATTTAGTTATAAATTACAAAAAATATCATTTTATAGTTGATCAAGGCATAATTTTGGTTCATACAGTCTCATCTAAGGGAATTGAGGCCGATAAGGCTAAGACAGATGTTATCAAATCTTTACCTTACCCCCTGATTGTGTGGGAAGTTCACTTTTTTCTTGGTCATGTAGGATTCTATTGGTGATTTATCAAAGAATTTTCAAAGATTGCGCAACTTATATATAGACTACTCCAAAAAGATGTAAAATTTGATTTTAATGAGGCATGCAAGATTGTATTTGATGAAATAAAGGAATGACTCACTACAACTCCAATTATTCAGCCACTGAAATAGGAAATTTCCTTTAAACTAATGTGCGATGCCTCAGATCATGTAGTTGGAGTAGTTTTGGGCCAAAAAGTGGACAAGGTACTTCATGTCATTTACTATGCCTCCATGACACTTAACGATGCTCAAAAGAATTATTTCATGACGGAGAAAGAAGTTTTGGCTGTAGTTTTTGGGTTGGAAAAATTTTTCTCCTACCTTAGGGTACACGGGTGATCATTTATTTAGACCATGCAGCTTTGAAATATTTAGTAACTAAGAAAGAAACAAAACTAAGGTTGATTCGGTAGATGTTACTCCTACAAGAATTTGAGTTGGAAATATGCAACAAGAAGGGAGTTGAAAATTTAGTGGTCGATCAACTCAATAGGATCACTCTAACTAAAGCATTTGATATTCTCCAAAATGAATATCTAGATGAAAGTCTCTTTGCAATTCAACAGGTAATTTCATGGTATGCTGACATAGTAAATTTCTTGGTAGCTAAGTCCTTACCTAGTGATTTATCTAGAGTTGAAAAGGATAAAATTAAAAGAGAGGCCAAATATTACATATGAGATGAATCTCACCTTTGAAAATTATGTGCTGATCAGATTATTAAAAGGTGTGTTGTAAATGATGAAATTCCTTCCATATTAAATTTTTGCCATCATTTGTATGTAGGGGCACTTTGGTCCTAAAAAAATAGCTCGTAAATTTCTTAATTGTGGATTATTTTGGTCTTAACTATTTTATGATTTTTACATGTTTTGTAAGTATTGTGATCGTTGCCAAAGAACAGGTAGTCTGGGATGAATAGATCAAATGTCACTTACAAATATCTTAGTATGTGAAATTTTTGATATATGGGGAATTGACTTCATGGGTCCTTTTCCTTCATCTTTTGGTAAGACTTATATCATTCTAGTTGTGGATTGTGTGTCAAAGTGGATAGAAGCGAAAGCTACTCATACAAATGATTCTAAGGTTGTAGTTAATTTTATCAAATCTAACATTTTTATCAGGTATGGAATACCTCGAGCTATGATTAGCGATAGAGGAACTCATTTTTGCAATAAAATTGTTGGAACGTTGATGAAAAAACATGATGTCTCACATCATATTTTAACTGCATACCATCCGCAGACGAGTAGGCAAGCTAAAGTCTCCAATCGGGGAATTAAATCAATTTTGGAATAAGTGGTGAATCCAAACAGAAAAGATTGAAGCTTACGTTTGGATGATACCTTGTAGGTGTATCGGACTGCTTACAAAACCCTAATAAGCATGTTGTCGCACATGTTGGTTTTCAATAAACCTTGTCACTTGCCTGTGGAAATATAACATAGAGCTTACTAGGCTGTGAAGCAATTAAATATGGATTTGGTAGAGGCTAGTAACAATAGGAAGTTGTAATTGCAAGAATTAAAAGAGATTCATAATGAAGCTTATGAAAATGCAAAAATCTATAAGGGAAAAACTAAAGCTTTTCATGATAAAATGGTTTTTAGGAAGCAATTCTCAGTAGGAAAAAAGGTTATTCTTTATCATTCAAAGCTTAATTTATTTCCAAGAAATTATGATCATGTTGGCTAGGACCATTTATTATTACTAATGTATTTTCTCATGGTGTGGTAGAAATTTAAAGTTTAGACACTTCTAAGGTGTTTAAGGTTAACAAACATCGTCTAAAACTGTATTTGAGAACTCTCCAGTCGAGAATGTGGAAGAGATATAGCTGGTAGCCCCAATCTATCTCTGATAAGGTAAGTCGATGAGCACGTCCAACTAACGACTTAAAAGAAGTGCATTTAGGGGCAACCTAAAAATTTCATGTTCAATTTTTATTTTTCATTATTTATCAATTTTTAAATTTGTTTGACTTGTTTTTTTTAAGCTCCATTGCCTTTAGTATTTTGATTTATTAATATTTTCAATTCTAATTTTATTTTTAAAAAAATCTTTCCTGTTGTCTACTGTGATTTTAGCGCCCATCCCGTTTTTACCTTCCCACTTTCATGTATTTCTTACTCCTACCTTCATTCACTTATAATTTCACACACCCACCATCTAATTAGTAAACACCCATATGTTTCCAATGAAAGAACCTAACCTTTTGTCCTCCTTCTCACCATAACCCACTCATTTCCTAGTCTAAATTTTTGTTGGTTTTGTGTTTACATTTTCCTGTTTCAAGACTACAAAAACAAAACGATTGGAACCACGCCACGAAAGAAGAGTGATTCACGTAGGTTAGCTTCACCAGTCACGTCATTCGTAAATATCCAACTTTCATATGACACCATGGCTACAACATCAACTCCATCAATCCCTCCAATGTCAGAACCAACAC
Source organism: Erythroxylum foetidum (assembly GCA_026546835.1). Classification (NCBI taxonomy): domain Eukaryota; kingdom Viridiplantae; phylum Streptophyta; class Magnoliopsida; order Malpighiales; family Erythroxylaceae; genus Erythroxylum; species Erythroxylum foetidum. The sequence goes on from JANZLF010000004.1 coordinate 34,861,497, forward strand.
CAGGCCCTTCAATGAGGAATCACACTCGAATAGGTAAACAAGTCGAAAATAGAAGCCAATTGATTGTAAATATAGTTTGCCACGGACGAGCAAAAGATTAGTGTAGGGAATTTGATAAGTTGTTATTTTTCTGCTAACTTTGGATATAAATATCTTCAATGTATTGAAATTTTTATTAAAAATTAATGAATTTGTTTCTTAATTATTCTCAAATGATTTTCAACACATGAGAGAAGAATTTGAAAAAAAAAACAAGAAAAGTAATGGCAATTCAAATTTCCAACTGACAGAAAAATAATTGACTAAGCGTGGGTATGTGCAAGGAAAAAGTTTATCTGCAGAATCTGATTTGAAAACAAATTCAATATACCTAAGATTTTAATTATTTTGGGAATCAAGTTGTTGTTTTTAGGTTGGGGATTTGTTACCTAATTTGGAGGAGAGGTGTATCTGATAAGATAACAATAAGAGAGAAGAGAAGACACTTCTAGTTACATCATCTTTACGTTTTTCTGCTGCTTTTATTAGTTTTGGATGGAGTTTTCGTATTTCTTTGGAAAAGTATAGATATGGAGACTATGTGTTATGCTACTTTTCTGTTGAATTTTACTTTGTTATAAGTAGCTAAATCTTTCTTCTTGATTGAAGGGAACTACGTTATCATTTAGTATGTGCGAGATTTTTTGAATAAAATTCATTTTATTAATGAATATTAAATGTCTTCCATATTATTTTTTATGATTGAATTGACTGATTTATAAGGTACGCAACTAGAAATTGATTGATTTAATTTACTAGACTAATAGGATTTGACGTTCAGTTTTGTTTATCTAAAGTAACAATTAGGATTATCATCTTTATTTTAGGGATTGGAAATTATAAGAAAGATACTTATATAGATTAAATAAATATCGTGTGTGTATTGTCTTGCTCACTGGTTCTCTTAGTTTTTAAACCTATTAATCAATCAAATTTAAGATCATATCTAAATTATTGACTAATGTGTTTAGAATACATATTTCTATTCATTTAATCTTAAAAAAGAACATCACTCAATGAGTATTTGTTAATAGACTTAATTTTATATCGATGATCCATATTATTTTGATAATGTAGGTGACCCAAAACTAAGGTTCATTATTAATTTTCCACATCAGAATATTTTCATTTACTTCTAATTTTTGTCTTTTTAACTTGTGAATCATTTACCAATAGATTTCTCGTGGGAACGATCTCAATTTTTCACTAACTACAGATTGCATTATTAGAGTTGGTATTAATTTGGTTGTAGGCAACATCAGTACCAAAATCCATGTTTCATAGTTATCAGTATATATTCATTTTATTTTTTAATTAGTTATTTATCACTAATCATTTATCTATTATAATCCTACAAACATATCACTTTATTTTGTGTTGGAATAAAAAAGAGAGTCTCCTCGTGAGCTCCAAGAAACTTAATTACTTATTTTTGTTCTTATTCTTCAATAAACTTTGGTATCACAGGTCTGATTTTTCCAAAACACCAAATATAAAGACCACCACTATCCTTTCAAATCTTCCAGACAGGTTCCCACCGAGCATAATACATTCTTTGTTTGATCAAAATCAGTGTCATTCTCTTAAAGCAAACAGTTTGATGAAGCAAACAAAAAATCGAGAAAGCTGAATTCAATGATGGCAGACACTGCTTCTATTTCATCTGAACCCCTAATTCTAATTTTTAAAGGTGAAAATATCATCTTTAGAGTCTTATAATAAAGACTATGCTCCTTAAGAGTTACGAGACTCAGTGAAAAATTTGATTTGATGATAACTTCATAGCAAGGATACAAAAGCTCTTTTTCTCATCCAATTGGTACATGACGGTGATATCTTTTCTTGAATTTTATCAGCTAGCACCTCCTCTTAAGTATAGGAGATTCTAAAATACGAATATTTAGGCAATAAGAAGGTTCTATAGGTAAAAGGTGATTCTTTTATAAATGGAAATCAGAAATTTTGAACGTCTTGGACAAGGTAGATGTGGCTTTCAAGGTCATAGTCATGGCAGAGGTAAAGAACAATTTGGTGAATAATGACAGTTCAAAAATTCAATACAATGCTATTATTATAAAAAATTCGGTCACAAAGAAACTGATTGTTGGACTAAACTTAGAAATGGGCAAAAGCAAACAAATTTTACATAGAAAGTTAGAGAGGAAAGTAATTTATTTATGGCTTATTCTTCAATTGTCGATGCTTGTAGTGGAGTATGGTTTGGAGACAGTAGATGATCTGATTATATGACCGGGACAAAGTCATTTTTTAAAGAACTTGACGAGTCATAAAGCGGTGAAGTTTGTTTTGAAGATAATAAGCTAATGTAAGTGGAAGGAAAACGTAGTTATTGTGTTTATGATAAGAAATCAGGTCAGAAAATAGTTAGCAATCCTATGGCACAAAATAAAATATTTTCTTTTGAAGTCTCTGGTATAAATGAAAAATTGTGCTTTGGTTGCTATAACTAGTAATATAAAATTATGGCCATTACGATTTTGGACATTTGAGCATGAAAGGACTGAAATTGTTAACTTAGAAAAATAGGATTATGGGATTGCCTAAAATTAATGCACTTGATTTTTGTGAAGGTTGTGTTTATGAAAGCAAAGTAGAAATTTATTTCCTATAATAAATGCATCTACTGGTCTTGAATTAGTATATTATGATATTTGTGGCCCTACAAGTGTTAAGTTTAATAAAGAAGAAAGGTGGACCTAGAACAACAAAAGTGAAGCACCAGTAGCACCTCAAGTTCCAGAAAGTACACCTGAAACTCATGGAATTAATCATTAGAGTCAATAAGTTCAATTGTTTATTCTCGAGGCAATACCTCATGATCCATTCAATCGACACCAAGTAACGCTTTATCTTCTTCAACAAACTCTTCTCCAGAAACTCTTTCAAAGAAATTTCATTCCTTAAGTTCATGCAATTTTGCCTTATATTTTCTAGTCCTATTTATTATGATGAAGTTGTAGAAAGTAAAGTAAGATTGGTTTTAATGAAAGACGAAATGTTGGCAGTAAAAAATGTGAAACTTGGGAGTTAGTTGATGTACCAGAAGGCAAGAATGTCATTGGGCTAAAATGCGGGTTTAGAACGAAGTATCATGTTGATGGTGCAATTTAGAAGTATAAAGCTTGTTTGGTTGCTAAGGGGTACTCACAACAGCAAGAAGTCTACTTTGATGAAACATTTTGTTTAATAGCTCGCTTTGAAATGGTAAGAATTTTTTTATCCTTAGTTGTGCAATTGGAATGGACAGTATATCAGTTTGATGTTAAGTCTAGCATTTTAAATGGTGAACTAGAAGAAGAGGTGTATGTTTCGCATCCTTAAAGTTTTTTTAGTGTGGTGAAAATACTAGAGTTTATAAGGTAAAAAAGGCCTTGAATGGACTCAAACAAGCTCCAAAAGCTTGGTACAACAAGATTGATTTGTATTTCTTGAAAAAATGGTATATCGATTCGATCTGAGATCTTGGAACAAGTTCGACAACGGATCCAAAAATCTTGGTGATCTTCTCTATCTTCTATCTAATGAATGAGAAGTCCATTTTGAAATCGTCTGTCCGCCAGTAAAAATGAGCTAACCTTCTGTGTAGAAAAAAAAGGTAAAACTAATTTCTTGGTAGTGTGTCTTTATATTGATGATTTAATATATATGGATTCTTATGACTCTATTGTTATTGAGTTTAATTCTTGCATAATAAAAAAATTCAAGATGTCAAATTTAGGTTTGTTGCATTTTTTCTTAGGTTTAAAGTAAAATAATGTGTTGAAGATTTGGGGTAAGAATGAAGGAGCCCATGAAAATTACTCTTCATCTATTTCTTCTATTCTTTTCCTTATGTTGATATGGAATTGTTTATGTTTTTTTTTTTTACTATATGTAGTTGCTAGAAAACATAGTTAGGTGATCAGTGGTTTGGTTATATGTAAGTTTTAATTAATAACCCTTGATAATCTGCAAGCAAACGGTTTTTAGCGTAGTACCAAAGGTGTCAAGTCCACGAGGAGGGAACTAATATAATCCTAAAATCTAAGGCCATAAATAAGTAAAAGAAATTCAAAATGCAACGAAACTAAAATGATAATTTATTTCAATCATTCAAATTACTAATTATAACCCATCAATTCACTTTTGTTGGTAAATCAAAATATAAGACATTAGAAAAACACAATCATGTCACAATTATTTAGAAACTTTCATACCCCAGAACATGTCAATTGAGTGCAATTTTTTAAATCAAAATTCATGTGTATACTCATATTATGCATGTGAATGAAAACACAAAATCATATCCTAAATGCACCAAATTCATTGTAATATGATGTAATTCATGTGACTAAATAATCTAACACTCTAACTCTTGGTAGTTTTGGAATCCGACTATTACAATTTTGGAATCCGACTATTACAATTTAAAAGCAAAAAGAATTGGGTTCCACCTATCTTATGAAACATGGAAGTGACAGAAATTATATATAAATAATTGATTTACGTTAAATAAACTGAAATGGATAAAGGTTATTCTAAATCTAAAGTAGCGAATTGAAGATTCTTTTACTGATAATCTAATTAGAGAGCTAAAGAATTTAAGGCAGAATGGAATTATGAAAGAGTACTGTAAGCAATTTGATCTTTTATCACATAATTTAGTGATAGTAGACTCTTATTTAGTTAATTTATTTATAAAAGGCTTAGGAAGAAAATTAAGTATTATATTAAGTTTATTATCCTTAGGAATTTGTAACAAGCTTACACTTTAGCAAAGAAGTAGGAATTAGTTTGTCAATGTTACTTGAAATTCATGAGGAACTTAAACAAGCATAGTATAAGGAATTAAACAAATTAAAGGAATGATGCCTAATCACATTAATAATGGTGGTTGTAAGAATGGATTGAATGGAGTTATTGATAAAAGTGTTAAGAAAACTAATAGTAAAGATTTGGACGAGAAGAGGAACAAATAATTATGTTTTTTAGTGTAATGAAAATTATAAGTGTTGGAAAGATAATTTAAGATGTTCATTATTTTTCCAAGTTGGAATTGAGATTTAGTTATCATGAAATTACATAACCTTTTAAAATGTCGTGAACACTCTACTTCAAAAATATTTTTATTAGTCATCATTAACAGTACATTGGATACAACATATTGAGCTTCTATGGTACACTTTATTTTTTAATATGGTAAATTTGATCACGTAGAGTACTTAGGCCATATTATTACAGCAATAAAGGTATCTATTGATCTTAAAAGGACTAAGTCAGTTACTAGCCAATACCTAAGTTTCTTTTTGAAAAAGTAAAAGAATTGGATTAATATAAGAGCATTATCACATATAAATCACGTGTTCAACAATAGGATAGAAAATTACATGAATTGTTATAAAATTATTTGAAACAATAACACCTTAGCAATCACATTCATGCATCTAAAGACCCACAAGCAAACTGTGCGGTTAACATAAAAGGATAAGAGAACCCATCTGTTGGGCCCCGAAATTTTTTTTTAGTTATTTGAATTAATTATTTATTTATCTATAGATTTATTCGTTAATTATTTTATTTTTCCTTAATTGATTTAATTATGTGTTTTTATAAATATTTTTATGTTGGGCTTGGAAATTA
>JANZLF010000004.1:34919029-34940383 GCA_026546835.1 Erythroxylum foetidum
CAGAGAATTATCATAAACTTCTTGGTAGGCAACTCCCTTTGAGTTCCAAACATTGGGAAGAATCGAGGTAAGAGCAGGTTCGTTAGAACAAGCCCGATTCAAACTCGTTCTAATTCCTAGGATCGTAACATTTGCTAACCACATTCATTCAACAAAATTATGAAACAAAACTGTAGAATAGAAGGTCATGTCAAGCACAGTGGTTAGCAATTTTTAGTCTGGTAGCTGCAATAGGGGTTGTCAGGTTTCTGAAAAGGATATTGAATAGCGAGAGAACCTGCGTTAGTTAGGAGAGGGTTATGGTGAGCTTTAAGGAGTTTCTAAGCAAGGGTACTGATGTTATTGATCAGTGGTCAAAGCTTGGAATAAGTTTCTCATATTACACCATAATTAAAGCTGCTTGAGAAAGGAAAATTAACTTGTCCCAAGTTCAAGATCAACACGAAGTTTGATTAAATGTAGGCAATCCCCAAGGAGTTACAATATCCAATGCAGTACCTGACATGAAGTTTGTTGTAGTTCTACGAAATTACGTAACTCTCTGCACTCTAAATATTTCCTACACATGGAAGGAAAACACACTGAAATGAGGTAATATATTCTACAAAAAGTGCTCAATTTCGCAAGCCATTGTGGCCTTACAGTTCCATTAAACCTATTAGTACGTGGTACAAGCATTAGACTATAATGTTTCTCTACTTACATATACCTAATGAGATGTTTGACAAGCACAAAAGACCAAAGTGGATATAACCAATAGAAGTGTGATGACAAGAAAGCCCCCCGAAAAATACTCAAGACAACTTAAAATATCTTCCTGTCATTGCAATCTTTACAAAAGTATACAACTGGTGGTTTCTACGTGAGAAATCACCTCTTCTTGTTGCTGTTTTCTCTCTTCTTTTCTTTTGGTATATTTCCCATTTGATTTCTGGCAATCATTGAGTTGTAAACGTGACCTGCTTCAAGGATAGTTTTGCTATTGTTTCAGGTGTCATGTTTCCTCAATCAGGTGAATTGTCCAGCTATCCTTGAGATTGCTGAGTATGTGCCAAAACAAGCACAGATCATTGCCACACTAATGGTGAAAAAGCAAGCCATGGTCTGGAGAAAGAGAGAAAGATTCATAATCACCGTTTCTTTTATAATACATTATATGAATTTGGTGAACAAGGATCTAATAATTTACCTGCAACTTGTTCACTTGTTCGTGGAGGATGATGAGATAGAATACACATGGCAAGATAACAGCCTGACAGGAAATAAGTACGTGACAATTTCATTATATCAATATCTGCAGCTTTTGAGAATCAAGGATTGAGAATTTTCCACTAAGATAGAACTTACAACAATCATTGCAAGTAAAGATCCGATTAAGGCCATCAGGTAGCCTGTACCAAATAAAACATAAGTGATTGTCACTAAAGAACTGGTCCTTGTGTTTTAGAGTTAAATCTTGCCGTGTTCTACACCTTACTGGTCTCTATGTTATATCAGAGAAACATCTAAAATTGAAATACAGAATGATTGGAACAGTTCTTACCGAAGAAGGGTAATGTCAGTCCAACAACTAAAGTTGAAATTACTAATATCGTTCTGACGACTAGCGAAACAAAATAAGGATTCAGCTGAGTTGAAGGGACTAGTTCCTCCAAACTCGATGCAACAGGTGTAATAAGCAATGCATACTTTGCCATGGGGGTCACAACCTGCAAAACTTGGACAAAACCGAGAATTAAGTCATATATTGTAATGTTTCAAATCAATCTTCCAATTATTCATCTATAAAACGGAGAAATTATCTAAATAACACAAGAAACTTAAACGAGTTCTTCATCGTACCGTAGTCCAGACTGCAATTTTTGAAGCCAAAAGTTCGCTAGGCATGTTTAGAGTGAACTGAGATTTGACTGAGTCACCAAACATCAGATAGCCACATACTGCTACTGCAGCGTTTAGAAACCAAACAAATATGAAGCTGCAGAATCAAAAACATTAGTTACCAAAGCGATCGAATCCTTAACACTCGTATTGGATCAGAATATAGTTGCAGTTGTGAGAAGCAAAGATAGGTCAAAAGTAATGCCTAAGCTGAACAAAAGTAAGTAAAGAAAACAACAAGAGGGAGCCTATATTTGAAGGAAAGGGAGTTTAATTGACCTGGTTTGTAGAACTGATGAAAACTTAGATGGATCTTTCATGGAAGTGTATATATTTGGAAAAACCGAATGACCTGAGAAACCAAACCCGAAAATTCCAACTGCAACAGGTAAATTTGCAAGGTCTAGAACTGTTCCAGTTGGATGGAATCCGACTTTGTCCACCACTCCAACCCATAACAAGCAAAGACCCAGCAAAGCTGATGCACCTAGTCCTCCAACTGAATCAAAAAGCCTTAAAAGATCAGCTGCTATACCTGTTAACAAATCTGGATAACTGTTTCAAAATTAAGAACAGAAATGGGAGCTCAAGATGTAAGTAAAGGGACTATGGCCAGGAACCTGAAAGATATGATAGTAAACTAAGGTCTCGGAGCCAGACAGTTGGAAGAACAACAAGAGTTGATATTAAGGAAAATGTTTGATTTGAATCAAGGTGCATGCCGGCAAAGTTCATGCTCGTGTTTGGGAAGACAGTTGACAAGTTATCAGCCATCATGATTATGAACTCCACACAAGCTGCCTACAAAAGTAAGCTAAAGTTTAGTAACACGAGCACAACACGAGAATACGTAAAATAGATGTTAAAAGACGGGAAAGATTTGCTGCACTCACATACAATTCAAGGTACAAAAGTATCTGCATTGAATTAAAAAAAAACAACCGTTAGTTCTTTTGACTGGAACAGCTTGGACTTCTGAGTGTAATTAAGCGAATGTAACTACTAAGCAAAGAACAGTGTTATGTTTGCTCATATATTATCAGTTTTTCAGACTTACTGATGTTGCGATGCGACCTGGCCTACCAAAAGCTGCCTGCCCTATATCGGGGTAAGTATGGAGTCCAGGAGAGCTTTCCAAACATTTCCTTAATAAAGTCGCAGTATAGTAACAGATGATAGCTATGATCGAGAGCAATATGATTCCTGACCACCCTGATTCTTTAAGCGCATATGGAGTTGTTAGTAGTGATATACCACACAGTACATTTGTTCCTTCACAAAAAAACATGAACAGATAAGTCAGTTTTTCATCTGCACGCACCATTACCCTAACTGCATTTCATTAAAATTCAATGAACTGATATCTTCTGACAATTAAGCTGTTTACAGAAGAACAAGAAACAGAAATAAAACGCATGTTTAAGCAAATTTTACTTCTTACCATTGATGGTTGCTTGAACAAGGGAACTTTTATTTTCTCCTTGAGAAAATTCATTACAAGTTGAATGTGATCGATGCGACGCAGACACATCCGCTGGTAGAGTTGAGGTAGGAAATTCCTTGTCTGAGATGTGTTCGGGAAGGAAAGGTCTACTTAGAGGAGAATTGGAATCAGAAAGTTGACTCCTCTTGTATGTGAAAGAACTAGTTATTCCAGTCGCATTAGTCCCTTTTAAGAAACTAATTGAAGGAGGGGTCACACTGACCATGTCCATCGACTCCCTGCATAATTATCCATTCAAGTTAAAACTCTTGGAATATCCATTGGGAGTGTCTTTAAGTTTTACCTTCCCAGCCTAAGATTTGGTATAGATACATTGTTAAATAACTCTCTGCTTTTAGTTAATTAAACGCAGAAATTGGATTTAACTGATAAAAGAAAACATTTACAAGGTTAAGTTACCTGTAACTCTGGGGCCACATTTGAGTCTCAGAATCAGTACTGATACGAGAGTGGCACCGAGAAGGACTTTTCTTATCCTCTGAGTCAGTTTCAGAATCATCTTCACAAACCCTTTGCGCTTGGTTTTCTTCATCATCCGTTTGAAACTCATCTCCACGATGATGTGGCCCCATATCTTCATCTCTTTTCATCGCTTCTACAAATCAAACAACACAACAGACAAACGCAAAGTTACCTTTATTTCTAATGATTGGGATGGTTCACCTGTTGAAGGATGCGTGCAGAAACTTGGATGTCACAGATGTCTAAGTTAGTTCTGTCAAATTTCCTTTCACAAATCAAGCAGAACAAAAGGATAATGGAGGGAATGGCAGCTAGGATTCGCATGCATAAGTTAAACGGAGACGCGTGAGACACGAAATTCTACATTCATGTGTAGTGTTACAGATGTCAATTTTATCACATGTCTATTAGCACGGGAAGATTATGAATCGGTAACCCGACTATTAATAGAAACCAAACAACATGGAAAATCCAGGAAAATCCCACTTCATAACTTTCCTATAATTTCCATCCTTTTAAAACTCCATCGTACAACAAAGAATAAGCTAATGATCTCAGCAGGTTCCTTAGTTTCAGGAGTATTTTCAGGAGTTATACTATTTGCAGAACCACTTGTGTATTTTGCAATTTTCTTGTCACTTTCAGGGGCAAGGTCAACCTGCAGAAAGATTTCCTCGTTCGTTGTTCTGACAGATAAGAGATATTTACGTTTTCTGATGAACGGAGAATCGGTTCATGTAATCTGTTACCTTGAATATGCATGTTGAGAATGGAGAATCAGAATTCTGAATATAATTGTTAAGGAGTTCAGGTTACCTCTTGTTGACGGAAGCAGCTTGTTGATAGCCAGAACCAAAAGTCACCAATCTAGTTCTCTTCGTAGAGTTAGGAGTACTTGAGTAGGCATTACATGATATATATACCTTACAGAATTATTGTTAAGAGTTGTATATAAAGTCAAATTATGAGATTATATAGGGTTTGAACATAACCAAACTACTAATTTGATTTGGACAATCATAATTCAAACCTGGTATAAGTGTATAACTGTAACTATCCCGCCCGTTAACTAGTTATGTAACGTTTTGCTTGTTCCAAAGGCAAATCCGGTTTGTGAGGAGGGTGATATCGTAAAATATTGTATAGTATTGATATCATCAAACTTTTTGTAAAAGTAGAAAAGATAGTAAAAGTAGGTCAAATCTCCGGTAAGTAAATAAAATTAGGATATTGTATATATTTTCTTTTTTAAAAAATATTAGAGTCTTCTTGTGATGTTAATAGTCAAATAAGATTATAACTTTATCTATATAAAATCTTTAATCAATTGTTACCAAATCGAATTGGTCCAATCAATTCAATAGTAAAAATTTTGTACCGATTATGTTTTTGATTCGGTTTCTAACTTTTCATTTTAATTTACTATAATAACTCTTATTATTAAATATTGATTGCTTTATTATTTAATCAGTCAATTTCTTTTAACTAATCAATTTCATATTTAGAATAAATAAATTAATTATAATTTAACAATATCTTTTTTCAATTAAACTTCAACTTTTATGAACAATTTCCTTAATAATATTTCAACTACTTTAATTATATTCAATCTTTAATGGCTTTTATAACTAGTTGAATTTTTAAACTTTAAACTTCTTATTTTATCAGATTATTTTCATTCGAATTTTTAAAACATTGTTTATTATTGCAATGAGACTCTAAAGATAAAATAAATTTTTTATTTAATATGTTTATCATTAGTTTCTCTTTTATAATGTTATTGTCAGATAAGATTACAGTATTATCTTTATAATATTTAGGATTCTAAATATAGTATAAGATTTTTTATCTGATGTGTTTTTTTCATGCATGCCAATGTTTTGAAACCCGGACCAGTCATTGAACCAGAGGCCTTACTGATTACCGGTTTGACCGGTTCAACCGATTCAATCACCGGTCGAACCGGTGTGACGTCATAATTACGCAATAATTATATTTAATTATATATAATATTAATAATATTTAAAAAATAAAAAAATTTACCAAAAAAAACAAGAAAAAAATAAAAATTTTATTGAACCAGTGGTCGGATCTATCCAGTTTGACCGGTTCGACAGGTCAATTGACCGATTTTGACCGGTTCTTACTGGTTTAATTGAGAACTGGTTTTAAAGGGTGAACCGGATCGGATAGCTGACCGGTCACCGGTCGAACCGGTCGAACCGACCGGTCCTGTCCAATTTTCAAAACAGAGATTCATGCACTTATACTATGAATTATATGTCTTTTTAAATATTATAAAAATATTTAAAAATTCAAAATCTAGAATTTAATTGTTCATGTTTGAGATTCTTCTTGATCTAAAGTTGACTTGGCTTTACATTTTGTCTTGAAATCAAAGAGTTAATTTTTTTTGTTACTCACAAGGTTTACTAGGAGAATCCCAATTATAGAAGACACCTTTAAACCATCCACACCTGAACTAATCCCCGCTTGAGCTGAGTAGGTCCCTTGTCTAACTTCAAGTTTTAAATGACTACATACATGAGAGAGGTTTGAACCTGCAATCTCACTTAAGTTAGGAGAATTCCTTATCAACTCATCTACGGCCTGGGATTAAAGAGTTAAAATTTGACCATAGACATGAGTGCTTACGAGTTCTTTGATTCAAGTAAAAAGTTTTAAGGACTTCATTCGGACTTCGAGACACGAGCGATTCAAAGTTTGTGTGCTAGCAAGTTAATACCATCCTAAACACAAAGGGTGTGTAAAGCATGCAAGTTTGTGAGATCAACATAGAATTCCAGACCAACTTAGCATGTGTCAAGCCCCAAACTTGAAAGGTGTTGTGACTTGAGATTCAAAGGCATCAATTTGGCGTTGAATACTACAATCCTTGATACACGTTAAACATGCATAAAAAGGTGACAATATCTCCCACAAGATCATCATAAAGCCCAATAAGAGAAAGAAATATGAATATATTTGAGAGCATAAAATCAAAAAATTCTTCTTGATCCCAAAAAAATAAAAAGATGACGATGCAATAAAAGAAACGTAATAATCGATCAATCCATTACTTAATATATGTACACAATAATAATATTTAATATAAAAGACGAGTCAATAATTTTGTGAGGGTGATGATCAACTACACCTACTTTTGTCCTAAATAAAAGTGATGAACATCTTACTTATATAAATATATTCCACAACAACTTATACTTTAGAAAGACTATATAACATTTACAAATCACTAAAAAAGTGAAATGTTTATGAACTACATAATTTTGTATTATTAACATCAATCTTATAACTTTATTTTTCTTCAAAAATCATATGTGAAAATAACATAAAGTTCTTTTATAAATCATAAGTTAAAAAAATCACGTGAAAAATATTTTTCTATCTAATATTCACTTATTAGAATATGCATATATCCTCTTCCATTAATACAGATTGTTAAATGAATTGTCACTCTTAAGTTTTATTTTTTTGAAAAAGGAAAGAAGAAAAAACATTAATAAAGAATGAAAGTTAAATCTTACAAGAGGGTCTAGGAGATAACCTTTGAAATAAGAGGGGTGAAAAGTTTTTAATAACTCAAAAAATTGAGAGAAAACGATAGTAATAACTAGAGAAGGTTAGAGATGCTGAGTAATCAGTTTATAAATTGAGCTCTTTGATGCTGTGAAGTATTTATCTATTCGTTTGGAAAATATATTAAAAATATTTTTTAGAAAGGGTATGAATAGTAACACTTTTTTTTTTGAGAAATTAAAAGAATGTATTAAGAAGTAATAGATAAGGTTACAAAAAGTCTATTAGCAAACTAATCCCAATTAGTAGGGAGAACTAAAGTAATCACCCATCTAAAATAACAAGGTTACAATCACCAATAGACTATTACTTAAACTACTAAGAAATCCTTGGCTTAGATCTTAAGAAGATGGTTTCCTTGATTATTAGTATCCTAGTTGTAATCTCTTTCTTTGTGGCAAATTTGCTTTTGAATCTCCTATTGTTCCTTTCCTTCCATATCTCACAAATGCTTGTTCCTATAGCAAGAAAATAAATCTCCAAAGTGTGTATGAATACAAGAATGATACTTCAACCATTGAATGACATCTGAGAGTAAGTTCCTATTACAGTTCCATTGACATAATATTTAGATTTCTTTCCATACACCAGGAGCATATTGACACTTAAAAAACAAATGTTTCTTGGTTTCCTCACAGAACCTGCATAAGGAGCAACAATCACCTACAACAAATAAATGCAATCTATTCATAGTCCTTAATCTGCCTGTCATTATCAACCATAAGAGATGAGATTTTAGGTGTCAAGAACTTGTTCCATACAATATTGTACCAAGAAACCTTAGAGATGAGTGGTTGCAATAGCTTCCTAGTTACTTTATTGGTCATGTTGGCAATTTGTTTTCCTTTCCAATAGAAACTATTAGATTTAAATACGTCAGGTGAATATGCAGTTTGCACCTCAATAATTCTTGTGGAAGAGCCCAATTCTTAGTATCTATTAGCTTAGAGACCCTATCATCTAAGTTGCCAAGTGATCTACCTTCTAACACTCCAACCTGGTGAATCAACTAACTATAACATGTCCAATTATCATACCAAATTGAAGAATTCTCTCCATTCCTAACTCTACAATACATCAACTTTAACAAGCTCTCTGGGATGTAGGGGCTGACTAAGGAACCAAAAATAAGAAAACTCTTTTGCACTTTCCATATACTTCTACCCTTTAGGAAATAACTATGCATCCATTTCATCTATAGTGATGTTTTATTTCTAGGGTCTGCCATAATCTTTTCAGAATTAAAGTTGAGTTTGTTGTCTTAATGTCATTGACTCCTAGACCACCTTGATCTTTAGGATAACAAATGTTAAACCACTTAACTTTAGCAAACTCATTCACTCTCTCCAAGTGACTCCATATAAAATTCCTAAACATTCTTTCTAGCATTTTGATAATTTTTTTAAAGAAAGAAATGTGAGTTCCAATAAATATGCAAAGAAGATATGTAACTGTAAAAAAAACTCAGTTTCATAAATATTACTTTTTGGGTCGTTAATAATGTATCTCGAGGTGAATAGTGACACTTGGAACTCGAATTATATTATATTATATTTTATTTGACATTGGATAATACTATTCAAGGACAACTCGAGAATTTAATTTGAGGTCAAAACAAGTTTAGTTTGAACATAATCAAACTAATTTGATTTGGACAATCATAATTCAAACCTGGTATAAGTGTATAACTATCTCGCCTGTTAACTAGTTATGTAAACGTTTTGCTTGTTCCAAAGGCAAATCTGGTTTGTGAGGAGGGTGTTATCGTAAAATATTGTATAGTATTGACATCATCAAAATTTTGCAAAAGTAGAAAAGATAGTAAAAGTAGGTCAAATCTCCTGTAAGTAAATAAAATTAGGATATTATATATATTTTAATTTTTACAAATATTAGACACTTCTTATGATGTTAATAGTCAAATAAGATTATAACTTTATCTATATAAAATCTTTAATCAATTGTTAACAAATAGAATTGGTTCAGTCAATTCAATCGCAAAAATTTTGTACCGATTATGTTTTTGGTTCGGTTTATAACTTTTTAGTTTAATTTATTTTAATAACCCTTGTCATTAAATATTGATTGCTTTATTATTTAACCAGTCACTTTCTTTTAACTAATCAATTTTATAGTTAGAATAAATAAATAAATTATAATTTAATAATATCTTTTTTCAATTAAACTTCAACTTTTATGAACAATTTCTTTAATAATAGTTCAATTACTTTAATTATATTCAATCTTTAATGGTTTTTATAACTAGATGAATTTTTAAACATTAAACTTCTTGTTTTATTGGATTAATTTTCATTCTAATTTTTAAAACATTGCTTCTTATTGCGATAAGATTCTAAAGATAAAATAAATTTTTATTTAATACGTTTATCATTAGTTTCTCTTTTATAATGTTATCGTCAGAAAAGATTACAGTATTATCTTTAGAATATTCTTTTATATGGACTAAATTAACACAATTACAATTAATTATAAACTCTAGTTGATTCAGTTCAACACAACTTGACCCTCCACTAAACCGAACCCAACCTAACTATATCTAACAAGTCCTAGAATGCTAACGGAGATTGAATTGCATCAAAAACGTGATTTTAAATAAGGTTGATAGTAGAAAAAAAGTTAGAGTGAGAAAAGTTGGCGCAATCTCGTATTCAATCTAGACACTACAATCCATCTTCGTTTTGTATGCGCAGAGTCACCGGGGAGATCATGGAGCCCCCTGATCACGATGAGCAACAATCCAAACGTGTACATACTCGAAAGCGGGAGGATGACCATGCTCCACCCCAGAAGCCATCTTATGGTTCTGCTGTCACAGGAACCTTGCCGACGTCAGCTGTAGAGGTGATTTCCACTTGGCCTGACGAGGAACTAGTCGCCGTTGAGGAAGTGGACATTATCCAACTATCAGGGAACGATGTCGAAGGCATTAACCTCTCATAGAACCTTCGAACGAAACTCGTCAATCAACGAAGACAAACGGTGGTGGTTAAAGCATTTAGTCGGAGGATTGGCTTCCACACGTTTAGCGCCAGGTTGCAGGCACTGTGGAACCCTCGTGGCGCCATGAAACTGGTTGACTTGGAGCATGATTTTTACCTTGTGAAATTCACAGATGAGGCGGATTACTTGCGGGCGTTAACTTAAGGACCATGGACGATCTTCGACCAGGCCTTGGTGCAGCGGTGGACGCCAGAGTTTAGGCCCTCACATGGAAGTTAGGATGGTAGTCTTCAAGATGAACCCTAACAAAGCTCCGAAGATTAATGGTTTCAACGTGCTTTTGTTTCAGAAGCAATGGAGCCAAATCGACCCAAAAGTGGTGAACTACATTCAACAAGTGTTCCGCCTGGAACGCTGGGACAGGGATCTGAATCATACTATATTGGTCCTAATCCCCAAAACCCCTTCCCCGCAAACTCTCAATCAGTTTCGGCCGATTAGTCTGTGCACGGTGCTTTAAAAGATCATTTTGAAAATTATAGTAAACAATTTGAAGAGCCACATAGATTACTTGGTTGCAGCCAATCAATGCAGATTTATTCCTGGCAGACAGATTGTTGAGAACATTATTATTGTCCAGGAGGTCATCCATTCGATACGCAAAAAATCCAGAAAAATCGAATTTCTAGCAATAAAGATTGACCTGGAGAAAGCGTATGACCGAATTCGTTGGGACTTCATCCACCAAACCTTACTGGACATCGGGCTACCGCCTCCTTTGATCCAGGTCATTATGCACTGTGTCATGACGATGTTTATGCAAGTGGATTGACAAGGTTCCTTGACGGATGTCTTCTACCCCTCTCGTGGTATTTGTTAGGGGGACCCACTATCCCTTTACTTGTTTGTATTGTGCATGGAACGTCTAGGTCATCTCATCTCCCAAGCCGTTCGACAGGGTCAATGAAAACTGATCAAGCTGAGTCCTCATGGCCCCTCCTCTCCCACTTGTTCTTCGCTGACGACCTGATTTTGTTTGCGGAAGTCGACAACTCTCAAACTCATGTCATTGCCCAAACTTTGGCCCAGTTTTGTCAGGCTTCAGGTCAAAAAGTGAACACGGACAAAACACGAATTTTCTTCTCTAAGAATGTTAGTCCCATGACAGCTCAACGGATTAGTCAGTTGTTGCACATCCTGAGTATTAGTAATTTGGGAAAGTGCTTAAGAGTTCCGCTGATTCATGAGTGCACCAACCGGCGCACTTATCAGTACATCATCGATCGTGCACTCCAGAAACTCGCGGGTTAGCGCGCTAAAGCATTGTCCCTGGCAGGATGAGTTACCCTCACCCATTCTGTCCTCTCCTCACTCCCTACTATAAGATGCAGACCGTGTGACTTCCGAGACATTTGTGTGATGAGCTGGAATGTTTCAGGCGAGACCTTATCTGGGGTGCAACGGGTGAGCAGCGTAAAATGCATCTGGTTAACTGGGACATCGTTTGTCGACTTAAAAAAGCCGACGACCTGGGTCTCAAACGTATTCGATCCTTAAATGATGCCTTATTGACTAAACTAGGATGAGCATTGCTTCACTAACCCACAACTCTTTGGGTCAGAATCCTCCAGGCGAAATATCAGCTAGACCCCAATTTCATCCCAGATACGATCACTAGACGAGGGGCCTCGGTCATATGGAGGGGCATTTCTTCCACTTGATAATATGTCCGACAGGATATTTCCTGGAAATTGGGCAGTGGCCGTCACTTACATTTCTAGCTGGATAAGTGGGCGAAGGATTGGGGTCCGCTAATTCTTTTGGCAACAACCCTCATCCCTGACATCATGCTTCATGGCACAGTCGCAGATTTTATGGATGACAGTGGCCACTAGAGGTGGAACGATTTCCAGCAGTATTTACCCTCCACGGTCTGTCAGGACATCTCTGGGATGTAGCGAACCAAAGGTGGAGTGTAGGATGATGTGCTGGTTTGGGGATCCACTTCTCATAGTCGATTCACCATGGCGTCGACTTACGATATAATTGACGACACCTCTTCGCTTGCTCATCATCATTATTGGGACCTTATTTGGAAGTGGGTCGGGCCCCAGCGGATTAGGGCCTTCCTTTAGTTACTGGTTAAAGAAAAGCTTCTGACTAATCAGCAGCGAATGATTTGACACCTCACCATGGATGCTCGCTGTCATTTTTATGGGCATGAAGAATCTACGCTCCACGTCATTCGAGACTGTCCATGCACAACAAAATTCTGGAGGACATTTCCCAGCGAGGTGATGACAGGACATTTTTCCAGCAGGATGTGACTAGCTAGGTGACTCACAACTTACAGGCACAGACATAGGTCTACCAAGGGGATTGGGCTAAGATTTATGGAGTGGTTTGTTGGTTTCTTTGGCAACGACGAAATCGGAGTCTTTTTGAAGCTGGTTTTGTTTGGCCGGACCGAGACACTCGCATCGTACTGGATTATGTTGAGTGGATTACGAAAGTGCAGACGGCGGAAAGCTGCATTTTACATCACCAGAGCGAACCCGTAGGCAATCTAGTTGGTTGGACTAAGCCCCCGAAGGGCTGGGTCAAAATCAATTCAGATGGGGCAGTCAAAGCGGACGATACTATTGTTATGATCGGGGAACTAATTAGGGATTCTCACGGGCGGTGGTGCAGTGGATTCCTGTACAACATAGGATGGGGATTTTCTCTTACCGCGGAACTCTAAGGAGTCCACTCCAATCTCAATTTGACTTGGGCGCTTGGATATTGACGAGTCATTGTGGAAGTCGACTCGCTTGAAGTTATCAACATCCTCTCCTCTGGTATGTAGGGATGTGATTCTCTATCTCAATGTCTAGCTGGGCCAGGGTTATGGGGACAGAGCATTTGAAGACTTGGTACGTATAGGTCTTATTTTGGACAAAGGATTTGAGGTCCTGGTACGTATACGTCTTTTTTTGGACATGGGTTGTGAATGGTCCTGTCTCATACTATGTTCAATACAAAATTCCGTGTCACACCAACATGCGTGGACTTCTGCTTTTCAGAAAAGACGTATCGCTTGTCGTGTTTGCCCAATGAGTTGTAAAATATCAAGAAGGTTCTTCCCAAAATACCCGTGTATATGAGTCATACACAACAAATAACAAAACCATAATTCATTTAATATTTTTTCATCATACAAATTCATAAGTTGAAAATAATGAATTCAATTCATCAATATATAAAAATATAATAATATGATCTAATTATCCAAGATTACCATGTAAATCCAAACCACACAATATACAATTCATTAATTTCCATTTTTAAAAAACAATCGAAAGAAAATGTTTCAATCATAAATTTTATTTAAAAAAAGCTTTCACCTAAAATATAATTTCCTTCACTTTCTCCTAAATGTTTATTTATGCAATTCATTGAAATATAATATAATATCACATAATAACTTATATATAAGAATCATTCTTATCAACATACTAACTATCGAGATATGAACATGCGTATTCTATTCAGTCAAATATACTAAAAAATCCTAGAGAAACTCGTTAGGCATAACTTCTCAAGAAAACGTACATTGAAAGAAAGTTTGCAAAATTCGGTACGACTTACTGATTCTTGCCCCCTTTTGGTAAACCTAAGGTCTTAACCTCTTTTGATTCTGTCTATATCTATTCTAATTTATTTATTGCACTCTCACAATCCATATTCAAGCATCAATATCTACAAAATTCCTAATTTTCTCTACTTACGAATATGTAATCGAACCACTCTAATAACTTGAGTAAAATGAGAAAGAATGATTTCCCTTCGCCAAATTTTCAGTACATCAAAGAAACTCAAAAAGATATCAAAGAATTTAGTTGAGTTTTAGCCTTTTCGATGATTTTTAGTGATGAGGCAGAGTAGAGAGTTGGAGAGAGAAGTAATAAGGGGGTATCTTTCACGTGGTTTTCAGATGAAATCTCCTTTCGCCTTCTGTCCTCTTGTAAATTTCATCCTCTCCTCTTACTTTCTTCAAGAATACAGTATTACAAGAAATTTTTAGCTTAAAGAGATGAATGCTCTCTATGCTCATTCATGTCTTCTTGCATCCCAGTTGCCTCAATTGCAGTACAACCTGCATCCTCCATGAACAAACCAATGGCAGCTCCACGTCAACAAACCAAAGGGTCACTGAGCCATATTCTAAATCACAACCCAAGTAATTGGAAACTATAATGTAAAAATTGGTTTGCTTTCTCCAGCATCATCTTAGAGTAGTAATAAGCTTAGTTACCAATATTCCATACAAGGCAGAACAGAATGCTTGATGCAACATTCCATTGTTGAAGTCATATTAAGCAACATCAACGAATATGACTCTAGCCAACTTCATCTGTGCATCCAGTGCATGATAACGTACAAAATAATATGCTTAGCACGCATCAAAACAACACGAAACCAATAGAATAATGCAGGTGATGATGCATTCCCACTCTGTTTCATTGTTCCATACCATCATTTCACTTCAAGACAAAGAAGTTAAACCTCTAGCAAAATTAATAAACAACATCGAAGACCTCCAGATCTTTCTCCATTTCCCTGCTTAAAAACTACAGTGAAATAAACTGCATAGCATAGGCTCATATCAGAATGATTATCTACTTTCTCTGGGACTTAAAGCATGCTTTCACAAAAGAATGCAGCAAATTTGTTCATACCAAATAAAAGGAAACAAAGACAAATAAACTGAGCGCTGTAACCGTGCATACACGGGGAAGCAATGATAGAGAGAGCTGAACCAAACTAGTTAAGAATTAAAGCTCATTAAAAGTGATTGTTAGGCATCAAGATCATCCCTAAGAATATTAAAAATTGGCATACTCCAAGTGGTCTAAATCTAGCAGATGAACCATAAGCATGACAAAATTAGCATCTATTACAATCACATTCCTAGCATAGATCATAACAATCCTAAGTATGCCTTCATCTTTTGAAAATTGGAGATTAGGAAAATCCCTCCTCATGGAAACCAATAAACCTGTTTGACACGCACAATGCCCAAGTAATCATCAGGTAATCCTTTCCCAATTGTAAGTTTCTGTTCCTAAGTCAACAGGAAAAAGCTCTAGATGAATGAAAGGAGTGTGAAACAGATGAAATGGGAAATAAGGTTAGATTACATATTGGAACAGAATGACAACAGTCACATGTTTTCAGGGCCTAAAAGATGAATTAATCACATTGCTAGCAATCTCCTGAAATCAAAACTTTTCATGGTCGACAGAACTTAAAGTTGACCAAATATATGCTTCAATTCCTGAGTGTGGTAATATACAGTGAAACCAATAATACACTGTACACAAAAGGAAGAGCCTAACGAGTGGTTTTGTTGTATCAGCAATTAGATAATCAAACTAAGGAAATTATCATGACATTATCAATACACAATTCACCATCTATTATCATCAATTGCACGCGTCTCAACAGGCCTCCTTGACGACCTCCCAACTCCTGAATTCAATCTTCTTCTACCTATTCTCCCAAAGAATGAAAAGAAACTGTTAAAAACCCCACGAAACCCTCTCCTCTCTCTTGAACTCCGGCCACTTGGAGCCCATTGTATCCTTCTAGGCAAACCATTACTATTGAACCCACCATCCATCTCTGTGTAAACCACCGGAAGCTCACGCTCTACTGCCCGCCGCCCACCAGTAAACCTCCCCACCGCAAAACCCCCTCCGGGAAGCCTCCAAATAGTCAACCCCACCGCCTCCTCATCGGACTCTGGTGAATTTCTTTCACTCCCACGCACATCTGAAGGCAATTCGTATCTACAAACCGGACACGAATTGCGAATTGACAACCATGGAAGTATACAATCCGAATGGTAAATGTGTTTACAAGGCATTTCACGAGCCTCTGTGTCAAGCTCGAATATTTCTGTGCAAACAGCGCAATGAGACTCCATTGAGACATGAGAAGATATAATTTTGATGACAGGCATAGACTCTATCGCTGCTTTGGAAGCAGGTGGATTTTCGAATCGATCAATTCCGTCGATTTCCAGCTGATTCAACTGATCCAGAAGCCGGTCAAACCCCGAATTCATCAACAAATCCGAGACACTCGGCGGCAACGGTTGAAGACCCGACCTGGCTCCATCGTCGTAATACAGCTCGAAGTTACTGGAAGTTAGATCATTTGCATCTCCGCCGCCGTCGGGAGGGCCACGGAGGACGATGACTGGATTGAAGGAGGAGCGATCGTCTGCGGCTCCTCCTCGTCGAGTTCGGCGAAATCTAGGGGGTGTGACCCGACCCGGATTCGGATTATCACCTATGTAAATCCCGGCACTCGGGAAGCTTTCGTGGATCGGGGAGCGTGAGGGGGTTGTTCCGATTTCCCTGACGAATCCGCCGCCGCAGTCTGGGCAGAGGATTGAAATTTGACCAGGTCTTACCCGAATCCGGATAATATGGTTGCATCTGTAGCACCAAAAGGAGGATCTGAACGAAGCCATGGAGGTGATTTTAAGGATCAGTGGGGAAGAAGCTTGAAAACCCCAGAAAAAGTTCCAATCTTGGAGAGTGATGAGTGAGAAAGATGGAGTCTTTTGAAGTAAGCAAGGGGAAATCGGATATGGGCAGGTTAAAAACAGAAGTCAAACATGGCTATTAAGATTTAAGAGAGGCACTCGTTACTCTGTTAGGAGATTGCGTGGAAGATCCACAAAAGAGCGTCGCGTGGAATTTACGGCTTCGTCTTAATGATAATTTCTTTATTTGAAAATTTGTTTCTCAGTCAAGTTAGATTTATTTTAATAACTTATATAATAAAAATAGCTAATTTTTAATTAGTTAACTAATTTTATAAATTAATTAATTTATAAAAAATTTAATTAATTATAATTAAAATAAATTGTCCTTATTTATTAAAAATTTTTAAAATTTAAGCAAAGAAAAAGACTATTAAATATTTAATCTTTAACTAATTTTTAGATGATATTTATGGGTTGAATCTTTTAAGCTTTTTGATTTATCAATTTAACTTTTAGTTTAATTTTTAAAACATTAAGTTTTATAGTATTTTTGCACATAAAAATTTTAAAACATTGTCTATCAAAAAAATTAAAATTTAATTAAAAAAGGAGACTGTTAAATATTCAATCGTTAACTAATTTTATGACAGTATAATACTCATTGAATTTTTTAAATTTCTTAATTTATTAGTTTAACTTTTAGTTTCATTTTTAAAACATTAATTTTATAGGATTCAATTAAAGATTTTTTTTCTTGGCTTGCGATAACAAAAAATTGAATTGAAAATTAAATAGAGTTTAATTATAAAATATTTAATACATCACTTAATCTTGACTTTTTATAAATAAATATTTTCTATAATAAACATCACCAGTTACCTTTTAGAGTATCCAAATTTTTAGAGAATTCATTTGAACAATTATGACTTGATCTAAAATACATTTAAATGAATAAATTATTTAATAAATATAAAATGTTAAAAATAAAAACGTTTTTATTTTTATCAATTACTATTTTCAAAATTGAAGCGTGAGAACTCAAATATTGAACAATTTAAATTAAAAATAATCTTAAAAGTACTAGTTTTACTACTTAGATGAGTTAGATCACTCGAGCTATGAGCAAGTTGAATCACCACTTTTTTCCACCGAACATCTTACACTTATGGTGCCAGTGTCTCACTATTTTGTGATATCGAGTGTTAGTGGTGAAATGAAGAATGAAAGAGCTTTTGTGGAATAAGAACAACATGATAAGTACGTAAGATGGGGACTGTCAAGGTCGAAGTTGATTATGAATTTAGGACACTTTATATTAAAGTAATAATTAGATGAGGACTTTAAGGATGAGGCCACAGAAATTGTTAAACTATTTCGACACAATACTTGACAGCGTTGAAAATGCCATACACAACCTAAACAAAAAAATGGAAAGATGAGGCCAACATGATTTTGATACGTGAAAGTGAAAAAAAAGGGCTTTTTAAAACCAATTTAGACATTTTTTATTTGGATTAAATTTAATTTAGAGTTAAGAAATAAAATTTTCAAATTGAATTACAATGCTCAATTTAAAATCTAAAATATGATTAATTTGGATCAGACTTATTAACTTCAAACGAGTCCGAATCTTCTCTCCAATTTTATGGTTTCTTATTCTGTCTCATAAATTTTAGCCATTTATTTATGTGAATCTCACGTGAGTCCTGCATAAATAAATACAGGTCTCGCATAAATGAATGAATAAGATTTATAAGATATAATAAGATACCATAAAATTAGACAAAAGATCCTGTCTTCGTCAAGCTAAATTGGACCAACGGAATTTGCGATCCCTAAATAATTTAGATTATGATTAAAAAAATTTAACTTTTTATATAATAAAGGGTTTAGAATTGGGATTGATAAATAAATGGAAATAATAGAATATGGATTATAATTTGATAGCAGGCATCTTTGAAACCTTTTCGTTGAAGTGTCACTTTACTTAAGATTGGCCTGTTCTTATCCTACGGCGACAAGAACCTGTAATGTAAGACGCAAGCTTTCTCTAATACACAGTTAAGTTCTACCATTGTCTTTCTTCTTCTTCTTCTCCTCCTCCTTCTTCTAGCTTTCATAATTTCAATAGCTTCTAACAGATTAGAAAAGCAAAAAGGGGGTACTGACCAGTTTCCTTGGGAGCTTGAGCTTGAGTGTTTCATTTAGGAGGTGGGCAGAAAGTGATAACGTACCGTGAAGCCCTGCATTTGTTAAGGCTTGAAGAGTCGTCAAAAGCATAACTATACGCCTTTGGACATATGGCCTTGAAAAGGTTGGCGAAAACAGTAGGTTTGCAGGTATTTGGATTCGCGTACTCTCCAGTACAGCAGTATTTAGCAGATTGCATAGCCAAGCAAGCACTTTTACAGCCCACAATTTTCGCATCTTTCTTCACTTCCAGTGCCGATGGACAACAAATGTTCAGATCAAACTCACAAGATGCTACTCCACATCCAATTCCACCCCCAACTGGAGCCATGGAAACCGGCAAATTGAAGCCATCAACTAGACTCACGTCGTAGAAATGTAAAGGTGAAGTCGATGATCCAAGGGTCATCTCCACCACGGTAGCTGGAGGTACGCCTCCAATTCCTTGACAATGGAGAAAACCGGAACAATCTCCGGTGTCACACGACCCTTTTCCGTTCGCATCGAAGCAGCAACCCTGCCTGCCCCATATCCTCCCTGACCATTTCTGAGGCAGGTCAATGACAACTTCCTCTCCACTTGCCAGATGAAACCCACCGTCTTTCGGTGTTGGACCACCTGCACTCCCTAGTAATCCAGGCCATATACTTTCATTGCAGTTGTTCACTATTATGAGCTGTTCCCCATCTGCAAAATCGAAAATCAGTAATCACATCAACACACATAAACGAGGGTAAGATAAGGATGATGAGTACTTGTACTGCATATTGAAGCCAACAGGTAGAGAAGAAGACAGATGAATGCTGAACTTGACATTGTCTCAATGGTGCTTCCTTGTCTCCGATATTTGCGTACGTTACCAAGGCAATGCTTCCAGTCACAGTCCATGTTTTGGATAGCTACAAAGCTTCTCAAGTGAAGTGGTTAACGGACATGTGGAGGTATAAAAAGAGGATGGTAAGTTGGTAACGACCACTTGGTGCCTTTGGCTTTTCTCTTTTCACTTTCAGAATATAAGTGCATATATCCATTGCTTCCAAAGGGGGTTTCTTTCTCCATTTTGTTGTAACATTAGATTTGAAATTTGATTACAAAAATGAGCAGAAAGCAAACCCAACTCATCACTACATGAACATTGTCTCCTTAGCCTTGGAGCATCATTAGACCATGTAGCCAGAAAGCCACCAAGTTCATAAAAAGCAAAGCTAAATAAGCTACAAACAGCATCTTTATCATGACAAGATTAACAACGAAATCAAAGTAAATCACGTGATCCTAAGAATATAATCACTTACTTTGGCCTTTTTAAACTCCGAGGGGCAGAAATAATAATAATAATCTTCATCATGAAAGCGAAAAAGGGGCAGAAAAATCCTAGAAACATAATCATTTAATCTTCCTTTGTTCCTCTTCTGGCACAAGCTCCTTTCTTCTTGCACGAGACGCATCTTCTGGAGTTTGTCTTCACTGTTTCATGTAAACAAAATGGTATACGTATCAGTTACAGGATAGAATTTCAAATTGCGGTTTTGTCCTACCACTAAAGGGTTGCTAGAGATGACGGAACTTGTAATAACTTGTTGAGCAACAAAGAACAATGCTGTCAGTTTTCAGATGTACCATATTGAAAAGATGCTGGCTGTTTCAGGATCTTTTGTGATTTTTAATTACAGAAGCTCACTTATTGTTTATTTAGGTTGAAGAAAACCTTCCCTAAATTTAACATTGTCATACTTGCATTAATTATTATTTGTCAATGGAAGTTTAATCGTAGGTGGGAGATGTAAAAAAAAACGATGATAATTTTATTAATAAAAAGACTTAAATACAAACTCAAAACACCAAAAGATTTGTAAGAAAACAAGAGGAATAGGAGAAACTTGGACACACACTATACACTTTCCTCTCCTTTTTTCTATATTACAAAATGGTGCTAGGATTGCCTATTTATAGGCAATCCATCACCGACCTTGCAAGGAAAAATCTAGATTGCCCAAGTTGCCAACTTGGGACATTTTTCCAAAATTTTTGTTTTTTTTAATACAATTCTAAAGTTTTCTTAGTTCTAGAGTTTTCTACAAATCTCTAAATTAGTTGGTGATTTCTAACACTCCCATTCACCAACTAATTTCTCTTCAATGATAATTTTATTAATAAAAAGACTTAAATACAAACTCAAAACACCAAAAGATTTGTAAGAAAACAAGAGGAATAG
>JANZLF010000004.1:34970827-34983156 GCA_026546835.1 Erythroxylum foetidum
AGCCTAGTACTTACACAATTACTCCCTGTGGGACGATATTATACTGTACTACTTGAGACCCGTGAACTTGCGGAACCGTATCACTAGGTCCAAGTCGCATGGCAATGAGAATGAGAAGGTGGTGTGTACGAACTACAAGAAACTTGGCCACAAGTTGTGAGATTGATATAAAATTAATGGGTACCCTCAATGGTGGCCTTTTGGTTGAAAGGGAGGGAAGGCAATACTAAGGTTGCTAACGTGGCTTAACGCATTGGTGGTATTAGTGGATCATCAACTGAATAGATTCTTAATGCAGGGGGGTCAAACTTACCTTTCTAAGCTTACAAATGATCAATGGGCAACTTTAGTGTCCATGCTTAATGCACACAAAGATTCGACCTCCACTTCAAAAAAATTGACTGGTAAGGATTTTTCCTCAAGTTGGTTATTAGACACGAGAATATCTCAGCATATGATTGGAAATAAAAATACGTTGAGCAAAATTTGAAATATGATTGCATCTCTAGTAGGCTTGTCAAAGGGTTTTTCAATCACAGCTATCTAGGAAGAAGTTGTAAACTTAAGAGGATGAATTAAATTATGACATGTTTTATTTGTGCAAAAATTAAATCGTAATCTTATTTTTATTACTCACTTGATAGAAGATATAAATTATGTTGTCACATTTACTGATAAGTTGTGTATGATACAATTTATTTTGAGGATCTTGATTAGTGTATGTGAACAACAATGAAAATTCAAAAGGATGTACTTTTACAAAAATTATAATTCAACTACAATTACTTTAAAATGTATCTGTGGTTGCTTAATATAAAGCAATTATAGTTTTTCTAGCATAAACAAAAACAGAAAAATTAAACGTGAAATAAACAAATCAACATCCAAGATTTTGTAACGTAGCTTGGCACACTTGCCTGTATCTATGGGGACCTCACCCAGCTTAATCACTTTCACCAAGGAACAAAAATAGTTTTACTTAAAGCATTACAGAGCTAACTCACCCAACCCTCGACATTATCCTTCGTCATTATAACTCGTGAAAGTAAATCACTCTCAGCAATGTGATCACCTCGTTCTAACTTCAATAGAGGATTTTCACAATAACGTTTGACAATAAAGATAAGAATTAAACAATTGAAGTGATTTAAAAAATAAATACATAAACAACGACAACATTTGAGATAGAAAATAACTTCCCTCACAACGTATCTTTGCCAACGAAAGAATAAGAAGTTGTCCACCAAGTAATATGCTGTGAAGCTTTCATATTGTTAGTGAAACATCCCACACACAACAGCCACAAAAACTCAACAAAATAAAAAATGTTTCATCAACAAAACATTAAACTAATGGAGCTACAAAAATGCATGAAAATGCTTGAAGATTTTCACACAAAATCATCAACTTGGACAACCCAGAAAATCACATAACCTAGGGAAAAAGAAGCTGTCAAATCTAGATAGAATCCCCATAAAATTAGCTACCAAAGATAACTCAAGATCCCAAAAATATAATTGCCAAGTCACAATATGCTAGTTATTTTTCACACAAAAACAACACACTTTTGGTATAGAAAATCACGTAAAACCTAACAAAAACACAACTGCAAATATTTAATAGAATCTCCAAAAATCCAGCTACCTTGGATAGCCATTATCACCAAAATAAGTTGTTAAGAAGAGTCCAAAAATCACTAAAAATTTGTATCTTATGTCAATCAAGATATGGTTATTTTATTCCTATTAAATCCTATCATGACTAGGATTTTATTCCAAATAAAAATCATTTTTAAATAATCCCACATAGAGTAGAATACTCATAGTAGTGAAATTATAAAAATAACCAAAGATGTCTAATTACAAATAATGCCCAAAATGTTATAACACATGTTTTAACAATCTCCTTTTTTTTGGTATTATTTGTCACATATCGAAACTCCTCCTTAAGAAAATAATTGGACACATATCATTATGTCCACATAACATATAAAAACTCCCCCTTAATTGGACATCGAGTTCCAAATAACATTCAAGTTCACATAACAACAAGTTCATCAAGTTCACATAGGCAATTGGCAAATATCCAAATAAACAATAATCCAAAGTTAACAAAAGCAATAACAATTATGCAAACAAAGCATCCAAGTTCTCCAAGTAAATAAACAGCCACAACCACTACATCATCTAACCAACCATATTTCTCACCTTTGGGATAGCAAGATGTCAAAAAGAACTAAGAAGCATATAGATATCATGAAATCTCTCCTTGAAAAGTACCTTCAATGCAATCAATCTTAGAGAATAAGGAGGCATAATAATTAGTAGTAGATGCAACGAAAAAATCATAAGCATAAAGTGCAGATGCAGAAAGCCAAGCTAACAATTTACCACTAGTCAAAACATTAGCCAACATATTATTACTCACATCAAATTCATTTGTATACTTCTGATTAAATTCTTAAACCCTAAAAATGCATTCAAAAAATCATATTCAAACTTGGTGTAGCTTGTTACATGGGTCATGAGTAGGAACTAAGTTTTCATCTGGGTATGTGCCCTTGGATTTTTGTTGCGTATTTAGCTCCTGTTGCAGCTACTACTATTTTTTTCTTTATCTACCCGATTGGTCAAGGAAGCTTTTCTGATGGAATGCCTTTAGGAATCTCTAGTACTTTCAACTTTATGATTGTATTCTAGATCAAATTCATTCGCATACTTCTGATTAAATTCATAAACCCTAAAAATGCATTCAACAAATCATATTCAAACTTAAATAGTTTCTTCCTCACGTAAACGGTATGAAAGCATATTGCCCAAACTCATACAGCCCACGACATAAAGAGAAACCAAGATAAAAATTTAAAACCCTAAATCATAGAAAACCTTAATCTTCCTATAGGTCTCCAACCAAGCATCAACATTTTCTTGACATAACTCCATAAATCAAAATCCAAAAGTAGAATTCTCAAATCATCAAGAAACTCAAAAGTCTAAAAGTTAACTCCTTTGAGCCTTTTTTTAATAACAACATCAATATACTTCAAAAATGTAAAACACAGTCCCTGTGCCCCTCGAAGAAATTCAAATCTAGCATTATTTCTTATCACATTATCTCTATCATCAATTGTCTGGTTGGTTTCTTCCTCTGAAGCAACTAGCTGGTTCTCTATCTGACCAATTTCTTTTTCAGTAACAACTAAATGTGGATTTGGACAATTTCTAATATTAACTGCCTTGCATGACTATTCTAATGTGTGAGGCTAGTTTTTTTTTTACCCAAGTTTGCTTTGGTAATGTTAGCTGATGCTGAAAATTCTTCAAAGATTGTTGAGATTTTCTATTTTGAGCCCTTTGAAACAACATTTCCAACAACTTTTTGCACTTCAGCCTTATGTGCCCGATTACCTTACAAAAGTGACATGTAGGTACAAACTTTTGATTCTTCCTCAAGTTTTCTCCTTTGACAAATCTAGCTGCACCATTTTTCTCATCATAACATTGAGCATTCACCTTTATAACCAATGCCTTGAAGGTCTCCTTTAATCTTACCAATTTTTAGCAACTTCCTTTAAATTTTTGGTACCTCCTTTTAACATTCATATCCCTTTTTTGTATTGACTAGCTTCAACTTTGATTGTAACATCCCGTCCCCATATTAAGGATTAGAATTTAGATTTCAATAATGGAGAAAATAGCAACGTGAGAGTTAGAAAAAAATTTGCATTTCATGCTCAGCATAATGTCAGCATACATGCATGTGAATTTGAATTTTTGCACACATGAAAATAATTGTACATGCACTCATTGATATTCCGGGTATATTGAATAGTAATAGAATATGTTGAGAATTGTGGTTATAGTGAATCAGTTAAATGAAATAGAGTAGAAGGACTAGAAATAAAAATTGAAGTGTTGGATTTTAGTGAATAGAAGTCATCTGAGAAGTCAATGGGAATAAACAGTTAAGGGAATTAATTTGATCTGAAACTTCTATGAATAAACTATACTGATCTAGATGGAATTTGACAAAATTGTCTTCATGGAAGTTGTAGATCTTTATTTTAGCTTTCCATTGAGATAAAGTTTGCAATTTTTGGAGTTTGGGATCAAAATTATGGAGTTTAGAAGTTAAGTTTTGGTGAAGAAGAATTACACCGTTATGCATAAGCACGACGGTAACTTTTGAATGAATACGCGACAGCGACTTTGGAAGTTTAAAAAAATGAGGGTCGTAGGGTTAAATTTGAAAGTTGCTACATTGGTGATTTTTAAGTGAATGTCACGATCGTGCACATGCACGATGGCGACTTTGGAGCTTTAAGGACGAAAATGTGCACGATCGTGAGTTTATAGGTTAATAACTGGTGAATATCTGACGAGTTTTCTTGAATTGATTTTTGGTTTTTATACCCGAGAGTTGTAAAATGTTTATGGATGAATATATATGTAGATAATATATTCTAGTTTTAATATGTGGAAGTTTACATAAGATGATGAAGAAATGCATGTACTATGTTCTGGGTAAAAGTTGACATACTGTTCATGCATGTAATTGTGAAGTATTTTTAGAGATGGTTTTACATGGTCTGAAATGAGTTTAGTGATTTTATATGAAGATATTGATGAGGTTGTGAAATAGAGTTGACGAAATGATAACTTTTGATGAAATGAAATGTTAAAAAATGAAAACACTGTAGAGAGAGAGAGCTTGAAGTTTTGGTTTTGATAGTTATTATTTTATGAACTTGTAGTTGATTGATTTTGAACTAGAAAAAGGAGTTAGAAGAAGTTAAAGACTAGAAAAAATGAAAGAATAAGCATCGGATGAAAAATCTACGAATTTGAAGATTTACAGTGGAGAGAGAGGAACTAAGATGAAATGATGATGAAGAGCACTAGAAAATGTACAGATGCAGTATTTTCACTAAACATGCATTTGTATTTTTTCCATATCTTGGTCTATAGACATCAAAATGTGATGATTTTAAGCTCATATTAAACTAAAGATGTATGGATATATTTTTTATGGAGGAATCAAAATTGAATTCTGTCTCTAAAAGTTTGAAAAATTAGCTCGAGTTTGAGTTTGTGGATTTTGTCATGGTTTGGAACAGTTTGTAGTTGCTTTAGCATAACTTGCAGCATATCAAACCAAACTTCATGCAATTGGTTTTATTTTAAATTTAATACATAAAGGAACAATATTTTAGAAGGATGTTTAGCCTAAATCCTTCATTTTTATTGTCAAAAAGCTTGTGTAAAATTGTCCCAAATGTCTGCTTTTGGGAAGAGCTGGAAGAAGTTAAAAGAAAAGGGGTGCGCACGATCTTGCTTGAGCACGATCATGAATCTTAAGGGTCACAAGGGATCTCACCATCGTGCAAAAACATGAGGGTGACACTGGAGAAGCAACTGGAATTGCACAATCGTGCATAACCAAGATCGTGCATAAGGAAGGTTCGGTGAAAGTGGACTGATGTGAACATCTTTCACCCTTTTGACTACAACTTCTTCTTCCAACCTCCAAATGTATTGGTTCTTGAACCATTGAACTTTTAAGATATTGCTCTACCTCTCAACAAAAATGTATAACAATCTGAAAAAAATTGAGAGAGTTAGAGTGAGAAACGTGGGACGGGTCTGACAGTGTATATATTCTTCAACATTTTTGTCTTTATCTCTCACCCCCGTGATTATTCTCACACCCCTGATTTATTCTTATGGGTATGAATCCTGCACATGCGTGAATTTCTTCACTCCCGCTCGTGAGTTAATTGCAAGAGTGAATGTTTAATTGTCTTGTCAAGCTACAGTGCTCTCTGATGGTTGCTGATTATTGTGCAGCTGAACTATCTTGCTTCCTTTCATAATAACTTCTTCTCTAGACCTCTAAATGATTTGATTCTTAAGACATTGTTTTACCTCTCCACAAAAATTGGTATCATTCTGAATTGAGTACAAAAAGAATGATTGAATGAAAGTGAGGGAATTTGTTGGAATAGTGAATTGGTGTACTTTTACTGAACACACTTCAATATTTTGATTATATCTGGATCTATAGGATTCTAAATGAGATAATTTTTAATTTAGAATAAACTAGAGAAATAGTTTTATAAATCATATGAAGAAGTTGAATTTTGAACTAGTCTCTAAGATGATTAAATTCTAGTTGGAATTTGTGCATAGTGAACTATTTTGGACAAGAGCAGTCCAAAAATGTTTAAGGTATGTCTTTCAAATCACTGAACTAAATTGAATGATTTTTGTGTCAATGGATACATAAGAGATAGGTAATATGTTTCTATAAGAGAGTGTTACAAAATATGTTGGGCACTATTTCTGAAACCCAACTCTTGCTCTAATACCATACATGTTGGATCCCGGGATCAAGAGCCCAACTCTTAAACCATAAAACGTGAGCGTATGCCAATAAATCACCTTAAACATTATTGGTTCATCTTATTTCTCTGATACTAAACACTTTGGACCCTGATTTCGGAGTCCAACAATCATTCCAGAGTCATAAAGTGTGAGCGAGTCTTTTTGTAGGGTTATTTCAATGAACCCTTTTTAATCATCATTCTCATAACATCTCAAACCACAAGGGTGAACCCAAACCAATAAAACGCCCAAATAACCACATGAATTTTTCATAAAAGTTTTATCTCCATGTATATAGTTTACTTTGACACAATAATCATCTTATTTGGAGCTCTATAGCTCAAGATATGGCTAAAAACCCAAAGTATGTTTGGTAAACAACCAATTCATGCTCTTCTAATCAATTGCCCCATTGTCTCACCATAAATCTTTTTCAAATCAACACAAAAAGCTAACAGTTTTTATAGATAGTAGGAAAATGTCTTAGGAATCTATCACTTCAACAACCACTTCATTTGGAGGTCGGATGTGTAAGTTATGGCCAAAAGAATCCAACATGTTTTTGTCCTTAATCATTTTGTACCTGTCTTGGTGCAATTGCCATAACTTTTGTGACCGATGTCGGATTGAGTTCGTTCTTAGATTATTTAAAAGTAGACTTCTAGATCTACAACTTTTGTGAGATCCAAAAGCAAGATTTTACCTTTAAAAGGGTCAAAAATTGCAATATACTGTAGCTGTCTCGTAAACGTCCATTTAAAGGACATACATGCTCGCCTAATGGACATAAACTAGCTTGGAAATCATTTTTCACCCGAGAAGGTCCATTAAATGGACATGGGCGATGCTGGGTCATTTTTGACCAAAGAAAGTCCATTAAACAGACCTAAAGTCCGTTAAACGGACATGGGGGTTTCCCAAACCCCTCCAATGCTTCCTTCATCCATTCTAACATCATATTTACTCATAATCTTCCCAAAATCGCTTCTTCTAATGTAATAACACTCCTCAAACATTCAATTACTGATTTGAGTGCATTAAACTCCCAAACCTCAAATACAATGACTCATAACATACACAAACTCTCATCATTCACCATAACTGTCATGTTCATACCTCCTATGCGACATCATCACTTATAATGCTCATATATCTCAACTCCAATACCTAAAATTTACATACTTTATAGCGTTGGAAAGCTAAGAGGATAAGCTACAACTTTTCAGAAGACAACTTTATCTAGTTCTATCTATATCAATACATTTTTTCTCCTGAATTCAGAACACAATTCTTACCCTTCCATAATACATCTCACTTATATGAAACAAAAATTTTTATTCAAAAGTTATCATCTCAATTTGGTAACTTCCTCAAGTGCACCTAATTCCAACTTAACCTCATCTCTAATTAATTCATATTTCAACTCCACCTCATTTGATAACCATTTAAATTCTAACTTTTCTTCATCCATTCTTAAATCTCAGCTCATTTAACTTATCACATTTAACTACATCTCATCATTCATAATTCCTATGTGTCTTTTCCATAACATCTCACTGAAGTGAATACATAAGTATATATATATCAACCATTTATGCTCAACATTCATCATCGTCATCCATATATCATTCATAATTCATTAACAACAAGAAAAGAATTTACAAAACTTTAATGCATTCCCGGTCACAATACATCATCAATATTAAAAATACAAAATACAAAAGATGCAAAACCCAATAATTATCGAAATACATTTGAAGCCTTGTTTTACATAAACTACTCCAAAACAAAGCAAAACATGCAAATTCGGAGTAATGTATTGACTTTCTTTCACTCGATCTCTTGCTCATCACCTGAATAGGGGAAGGGGAGTGGGGGTGAGCTTAAAAGCTCGTGGGTAACATGTTTATAACAAGAAACAAGAAAAAACCATTGAAATATTTATTTCCATTGAAAAATTCACATTGAAAACCATGTAACACATATTTCCCAAATTCATAACTTATCAAGCAATTCATAAACATCATGCATAATGAATTCATCCAACTTGTCACAAATCATAAACATATAAGCACATCAGAAATGGTTTGGATGGATTTGTAACAAAACGTACTATATATTTCCCACAAGGGTCCTATGTAGCCATGAACAGAACGTACTATCACAATCCCCCAAAGTGGTCTTGCGTGGTCGTGAACGTATGAGAGTCCGTGAAGGAGCTTCATGTCACTAGCGGGTAAGCCTAGAGAAACCTTTAGACAAGTGCACTTGACTAAAGGAACAGACCACCACAAACCCACATAACATATAATTCTTGGCTTGAAAACTAATTACCCAAATGGCACATTTTTGAAAACTTGTCTTCATGAGTATGAGATATTTCATATGCATTTCTATCATCATTTCACAATTCATCAACAAAATTCATACATCAAAATAAGTAGCAATGTTACCAATCATTCAAAAGCAACAAAAGCAACATTTATGAAGTAATGGAAATCATTTTTCTTTCTTGATTTGGACAAAAACATCAATGGCTCATTACTTAATTATAAACATGAAACCCATCTTAATTTTCTTGCTTGAAAACCTTACTCAAAAAGCCTCTACTCTTACTCCTCTTGCCTCTCTTGATTTTCCTTCATCAAAGGCAAAATCCCCCATTCAATAGGAATTCCAATTGAGGACCCGAAATATATATTCACTAAAATTGATCCTAGAATCTTTAAACCCATACATTTCATAAGCTATATGAACCAAAACCCTCTAAAAAATCCAAAGATTAAAATCCAACTTACCTTGGATCTTCACCAAACAATGTGTTTCTTGGCTCCAATGGAAGCTCTATTCTCCCTCTTCCTTTTTCCCTTCTTGAACATTCTCAAAATCTTCCTTTAAAGCCAAGAAAAATCAAAACCTAACTTGCTCTTCTTCTTTTTTCTCAAAACCGAACCCTCTCCTGGCCTTCTCTCTAGATTTTTGTTTCTTCTTTCCTTTATCTCTTCAACCCATGTTTTCCTCTTCTTACAAAGCAAGACTACACCTTTTCATTTCAATTTTTCCATTAATGAGTGTGCAAAGACCCTTCTACCCTTCCTTATATGCCTTGTAACTTAAATGCTTAAATGCTCTTCCCAAAATGCCTCATACATATATACTCTTACAAGACTAATTTATTTCAATTGAACCATATGATAAAATCATACAATCATTTACATACTACTAGCTCCAAAATAATCTATCAAAACCTTATAATTAACTAGTCTTTCCATATTTACCCTTCTTTTGTTTTTATAGCTAATACCTTATACTTCTAACTCCTTAACTAATAATCATGGAAAAATTGAACAAATTTGATAATATTTCCTTGTAGAAAAATGTTCCTCATTGTCTTAAGTTTCTAATGACACCAAAATCAGTCGATTTGGTTTAGAAATCTAAAAGTTATACCTCAAACATTTCCGAACTGTTCTTATAATGAAACAATATTCTATGCTCAAATTTCATCCAGAAATTGAAATTCTTAGAGACTGAATTAGAACTTAATTTCATCAGACAATTTGTATACCTATCTCTCTAGTTTACTATAAATTAAAAATCATCTCATTTGGATAACTAGAGAAAAAGTTATGGTTAAAACACCGAAGCTTACTCAGTAAATATGTTTCAACTACATTTTCCAGCTTTTAACTTCCAACATTTCACATACAATTTTTCTAACTTCCAAGAAAAGTTTGGGGTACAATAAAATAACTTCAGTATCGAGTTCAAAAAGAACATGCAAAGTTGACCCGAAATGTTGTGTTTATGGAAAAATATGAAAATGATTTAATGGGTTATAACTTGTGATTGTTGTGGTATTATTGAGTTTTAAACTTAAGTATAAATTATACTTAAGTAAGTCTTAATGAAGGGAAGTGGATAAGTGGATAAGAAATGGAGAGGTGTCCTAGCTAAACTTAAGATTTTTATTATCCTTGAAAGACAAGCTACTGTACTTGCCTTTACCTTTCTCAAAACTTCTTTCTCTAGAGTTCCTCCAACACAGAGTTTTTCATCAAATTTTCACCAAAGTTAAATCTTGCTTTTCTTTGTTTGTCATCACTTCCACTTTGATATTTCTTTTTTCTACCCCAAGAAAAACTGAACCTTTTGTCAACT
Source organism: Erythroxylum foetidum (assembly GCA_026546835.1). Classification (NCBI taxonomy): domain Eukaryota; kingdom Viridiplantae; phylum Streptophyta; class Magnoliopsida; order Malpighiales; family Erythroxylaceae; genus Erythroxylum; species Erythroxylum foetidum. Next base: position 34,981,372 of record JANZLF010000004.1, read on the forward strand.
TTCAAGTTGATATACGTGGTTGTATAAGGGATTAGGGTTACGTGATTGTTGCAGATGTTGGAGCTTTTAAACAAGTAAGCTTATTATGATTATGTATTTTTGTATGAACTGAAGCATGCATCATGAGTTCGCTATAAAATGGTGAAGAAACACTGATATTCGTATTTGCTAGGAACTGACTGTGGAGATTTTGAGTGTGCCATACATGTTGATTTTTCTAATTTGATGATCAAAATGTTATAAGAGGTTGTAGAAATGATTTTTGAAGTTGAAAGAACAACTAAAATGTATATATGAGGAGAACAGAAAAATTTGGAGAAATGATTATATAAATACTCTGTTTTTCTTCCTCACTAGTAACATGCGGGTTTATATTGGAAAGATTTAGGGATGAGTTATGTATATCACAAGGACCAATAATCCTGGGAAGTATCTAGAAGTCCCGTTAATTCATAAGCGTACCACTAGGTGTACTTACCAGCATATCCTGGATAATGCTTGTAAGAAACTTTTAGGTTGGAGAGAAAAAATCCTATCCCTAGCCAGGAGAGTTACCTTAACTCAATCGGTTATTTCTTCCCTACCCATGTTTACTATGCAAATCGTGAGGATCCCGAGACAACTCTGCGATGAATTGGAACACCTTAGGCGAGATTTTATTTAAGGATCCACGGGAGCCCAAAGGAAGATGCACTTGGTCAACTGGGAGGTTGTATGCCAACCCAAGAAAACAGTAGGTCTTGGCTTAAAGTGTATTCTCTCTTCATGTAACGCCCCACTCTCGCATGACCCGAACCCGAAATCGATAGTAATATCCGAGTTCGTGCCCTGCGAGGGTGGCGTGCTACAATTACTTGGTCAAAACTCAACATAATTTTTTTTTGTTAAAGCACAAGCATACACTATGCAGGAAATCACCATACATAAATCACCAGTAAGTATAATGACCACGGGGGCCCTTTTCATAATTACAAATTAATTCATTCTGTTGACTTTACAAAATGACCTAATCATTTGTACAAAAATTCAGAAAAATACAATTTTATCAAACACTAATGCAAACGCGAACTGATCCCGACCTCTTCTCTCACTCACATGCAGATGTTGTACGCCCATTGCCTAACGGGGTATTCTTTTGAGTCCTGAAAAATAATTGCAAATTTTGGGTAAGTTTTGCGAACTCAGTGAGTGACCATCATTGATGGTACACCCAGTCACACAATACATAAATACATTCCCATAATCGCATTTCACATTCACTATCACACTTTATATTCACAATCAATTCAATTTCATGTTCACATTCAACGCCAATTAACGTTCCCATGTACTTTAATTAAGTCAATCCCATTGAAAACAATGAAGTCAATTCTATTCAATCCAAGTAAACCAATCCCATTCAATTCAGCCAATTCCATTCAATTCAAGTAAACTAATCCCATTCAATACAATCAAGTCAATTCCATTCGATTCAAGTAAACCAATCCCATTCAATACCATTTCATATTCCCATTCAATGCAATTTCATATTCCCATTCAATGCAATTAAATCAATCATATCATGCATATATACATGAGGCCCAATTTCTGTTTATTTCTTCGTTGTGACCAAGTGCCGAAACTGTCCCGTATCCTTTGGATATCGGGCTCATTGATAATTGTCCTATATAGGGCTCATTGTAAACTGTCCCATGTAGGGCTCATTGTAAACTGTCCCATATAGGGCTCATTGAACGTTGAGCTTATAGCTCTAATAACTGTCCCATATAGGGCTCATTGTAAACT
>JANZLF010000004.1:35001221-35014044 GCA_026546835.1 Erythroxylum foetidum
AGTTACTGGGTTTGGATAAAAGGCATGACCGACCCGTTGTTTGGTTCCATTTGTGAGCACCAGAAGGCCATTGGAACCGAAAGTAGCTATACCATCAAGGGTTAGGTTGGCCGAGTTGAAGCCATTGTAGGTGAAACTGAGTTCTTGAGCATCCACCAAGCTGACTATGAGAGACAACAGAAACATTAAAAGCTTCAACAACATAATTAATCTCTATCAATCAGCACATCCCTCTCTGAACCAATCACTGAACAGATAGAGATGTATGTGAATCGAACGATTCTAGTCGCTTGGTCAACTATTAACCACCTGGAAGGACATGGAAAAAAGAATCAGCTGTCGCGTAAGCATATAGCTAGCCATAATAAGATGGTTGTGGAGACATGGAAGCCAATGCAAAAAGTAGTCAATTTTTGCAGCTTCCGTAGTTTGTCCCCTTGTTTAAGAAAGGGAAGGGAAGACAACACTTAGAAGTTCCATTAGTCTCTGTCCTGGCTGCTGGTTAATCAACTTCTGTAGGGTCGGACGTGGAAGAGGAGAAGAAGGTTCTTCTTATGAGTTGGGTATAATTTCAAGCAAGTGTTGTGGCACCTTCCTGGAAGAGAAGAACACTGTGGGCTAAATAGTACATTCTTTCTTCAATTTCTTAATCATAAAACTAATCTGTCTCGGTTGGTGATGTAAACATACGAATTTTGAAATAAGAAGATTCCCGGTTAGCTGAAAAACTAATGACTGATCTGATTATCTGTCAGGCGAAGACAAAGTTGCAGAAACAAGACGATAAAGAATATTTAATGATCACAGCCATCTCATTTCATGGAGATGGAGTGGGAGTTGGTGGTCCATCCTGCCTAAACCCATGATTTCAGCTTTAGACATTTGTCGTTTGTGGATCGTTAGGCCTACGCTTGTTTTGACGTCAAATTTTTATATCCACTTATACTTTTATTTATATATTTATGTAAATTTTAATCAAATATATGACTAAAATTTAATGACCCATTTCTATCGTAATTCGCAACGAAACAAATGATCTTATCTACTTGTTTTATGACTTCCTAACTTATTTTGTAATTGGCATTTTTTGCCTCACCAAGTCAACAAGTTACTCGATTTAAGAACGATTGAACCCAGTAAAATAAGAAATTATTTAATGAGATTAAATAAAAAATTTGAGGCAAATTTGAATTAATTTAATACAAATTAATTATTTTATAAAATTTTATGAGAAATAATTATGATTAATTGGGTTACTATTTTTTAGGCCCATCACGACATTATTTCTTTTGTCCTAAATTTCTCAATTTTTTAAAAGTTACATTCTAAGTCTTTTAAAAGTTTCAATTAAATTTTCTAATTTTAGAAAATAAGATACTTAAATACCAAACGTTAGACATTACCAAGTTTAATTATAAGGATTTAAAGAAAATCTAATGATTAGTTCAGTATTTAAGTTCTTAATTATTTTGTGAAGGTTTAGAACTGAACTATAAATTTTAAAAGGTTTATAATTTAATTATCAAAAATTAAAAGACAAAGTATCAATTTGATAATCATCCCATTCTTTTACATATTTCATATTTAGAGAGACTAATAATACTAGTGGAGAGTAACAGTGTAATACTTGTACTACTAAACTTAGACTCTACGTGCCAAATTGTTGCAAAGATTAAGAGTCTGAAATGTATGTTTTATCTATAAAACTTGAGAGTATACGAGTTTTGAGAATAGTCCAATGGGCCAATTCCAAGGTTAACTAGACCAGAGTACAATTCCTGAAGCACTGAAGCCCAGATCAAATCCTGAATCGGGGAAGTTTAGGTTAAGGTCCAATATTTGGCCCCAAGGTTCTTCAGGAACCTGAAAATGTCAGTATCAAAGTCTCACGTGTCAGCACTTGGTTCCTGGATGGAAGATTTATGCTTCCAATTGGAACTTCTTCAAGGCCGGCAATGGAAAGCCATAGAGGGTGTTGTATCCAATGTTTTTGCTTGTCTTTTGTTACACAAGGACCCAATTCAGAAGTCAAAAAGTCGTTCACCTATAAATTCTAAGATTGCTAATGAAGAGTCTCAATACATATATTCACCTGCTATTTGTTTCACAGTTGAAGCACAGATTAGGCAACTGATATCGAGCTATGGCAGGGAACAATCAGAACACAAACCCTCTCCAACCTCTACCCACTGGATCCGCCCCAACCCTGCCAAGTAAGTTCTTACATCAACTTTTCAAGTGATTTACAAGGTCTGTAGGAACTTGGGTATTGAGAATTTGTGAAACAATCAGGATTTTATGGGTTTCCATTTGGATCAAATCCAGGAGCAAGAACTACATGGCCCGATCTTGTGGGTGTAACTGTAGAGGAAGCGGATAGAAAGATAAAGGAAGACATGCCAGGAGCTCAAATTCAGGTAGTTCCTCCTAATTGTTTTGTCACGATGGACTTCAGGAACAACAGGGTCAGATTATATGTTGATTCAGCAGGAAAAGTTGCAAGAGCCCCTACGATTGGCTAATGCCCTCTCCTTCTGGGAGGTTTCTGAAAAGCCATGCTCTATCTATATTAGTTGTGTATTATTGCTTTAATGAGTGGTTATGGTGTCTCCTGAGTCCTATCTTTTGTCTTCATATCATATTTTATGTACCAATTTGAATACAGAACATCCCCTTTGCTTTACAGTAGTGTGCCCACAAAATGTTACTTGTATTGTAACCATAACAAACTAATGTGGTTTAGTATGATTGGGATGGGCATGTTTCAGGAATCAGGATTCAGGACCCGTAAACAAATGCTTGTCTGACTCATACTCTACAGTGTAGACATTGTTTCATACCCTCCACAAGTACTGCTCATAAATGAATTATCATTTCTGGTTGGAAATGGCCGAAAGCACACACATGAGCAAAGTAACTTTCTGAGTGGTCACTTGTACAAAACTATGAAGTTAATGATACTTTAGAATATCAGAATCCACCTTTGGCTCAAATCTCGGTGGATCTGAAATTTTGAATGATAGGATTTAGAATATACAATTTGGTTTCAATTTCATTGATTAATCTCATTAGGAGTGATGTTACAGGGAAAACATAAATTTTCAATACTCCTTTTGATGTTTATTTGGAACATAACTCGTACAAGTGTTCGACGAAAAGTCTGATTGGTGCGTCTCAGTGCCTGACATAGGACTGTTTGTGAATGTTTTGAGGCAAAAATAAAAACATTGGCAAACATTTCTTCCTTAGAATTAAACAAACAGGAGCAATCAATCATATGTCTTTACATTTTATGGGAACATTCAGAACACTGGAGATTTAAATTTCTGCTTCTCTGAGGAGAAGGCAAGACAGAAGATCTTTTAAACACTAGCTATCTGGTTTCTCCTCTACCTTGGAGCAGTGAAAGAGAAGTAGAAAGAGAAGCGAAACTAGTCCCACCATACCCGTTTCCCATGGAAGAGTAGGAACTCATTTTGTCAAACGAAGATGATGCTACAGAGTGCACATAGTCATCAAATCCCTCTGCAATACCATTAACTCCATCGCGCAAACCATCAGGAGCCCTCAGGATTTCAGGCAATCCAACTTCTTCATCCAAATACCTCACCACTTGCCTCATGCTAGGTCGTCCCATTGGAGCACAATTTGAGCACATAATTCCCAGTTTCAGAACCATCATAACCTCTTTCTCACAATACTGACCATTTAGTCGATGGTCCACCACATCAAGGACTCTTCCTTCAACAAAACCGCTCCAAACCCAATCCACAAGGACAATCCCTTCAGGTGCTGTCTTCGGCTCGATTGGCCTGCGACCACAGGTAACCTCTAACAGAAGTGCACCAAATGCATACACATCTGTGCTCTCTGTGGCCTTTCCTGTTCTTGGTAGCTCTGGAGCTAAGTACCCGAATGTGCCCACGACCCGAGTAGTGTTCGGGTTCGATCCGTGTTCATACAGTCTTGCAAGACCAAAATCACCAAGTCTACCATTTAACTCGCCGTCCAGTAGTACATTACTGGCCTTCACATCCCTGTGAATCACCACTTTCTCGTAGCCCTCGTGGAGATAGAGAAGGCCAGAGGCAACATCTTTTATTATCCTAAACCTTTGTTCCCAACTCAGGACCATTTTGGGCTCATCAAATAAGAACCTATCTAAGCTGCCATTAGCCATGAAATCATAGACAAGAAGAAGATCATCTTTCCGACGACACCAACCCAGTAACTGAACCAAATTCCGGTGACGAAGTCGTCCCATGCTAGCAATTTCCGATACAAATTCTCGCAGCCCTTGTCTGGAGTCGTTTGAAATTCGCTTAACAGCTACTTGGATCTTTGAATCCAGCAACGTACCTTTGTAAACCTGGCCAAAACCACCATGACCAAGGAGCTCTTTTTCGCTGAAACTCTTTGTTGCTTTTTTGAGCTCTTGATAGGAATATCGATGTGGCCCAATTTCAAGCTCCCAATCTTCTATTATATCAGCATTCTTGATTTTTCTAACAAAGTAAAAAATGCCCAAAAATACTGCAATAATTGCGAGAACAGCTGACGCAACTGAAACACCTATAGTCATACCTAAATGCTTGTGTTTTGATCCAGGAAGCGAAGGCAAAGAAGAAAGATCCAAACTTTGAGTTTGCCCATTAATCTTGAAACTCCATCCAAGAATATAGTGAGAGCTAGCAAGTAAACCCGTTGAAGAAGAGAATCCCACGTACATATACTCTTGGAATATTGTTGAGAGATCTACAGGAAAAGACAAAATTGGCAAGACGGGTTTTTTCGAAGCAGGGGATATAGTAACATTCAGAACGTTTTGAACAGAATCATAATCGATCCATGCCATGACTGCTTTTCCACTCTTGAGATTTAGATCTTGCCTTGTGGAATCTTCAGTGTAATAAGCTGCAGCAGCAGAGTCATTGGACGTCATGCTGTTAATATCTATACCAACATGGTTGTCGTTGATGTCTCCGAACTCGAAATCTTGGACAGTGTCGAACTCAACTGCAAAAAGGTGGTTTGTGAAGTTACCTTCATCCGTTGCGTTGAGAAGACCTAAGTACTGACTGGGAAGAGCTTTTAGATCCTTTGAAGTTGATATTGTGAAAGCGAGGCCATGACCACCTAGTTTTGGATATTCGGGGACTATAGCAAAAGCAAAAGAGGTTGAGAAAGAGAAGACCTTTCCATTAGTTTTGTTCTTGAACAGGAAAGGGGAGGCATAAAAGGAATGACCAATTAATCTACTAGTCTCATTGGTTAAGCGAAGGATGCCACTTTTTTCAATCTCTGCAACGCCGGTTAAGCTTATGTTGGTGCCCGCATCTTTGAATCCGGCATAGGAAAGTTGGTCGATTTGGCTTGAGACAGGGACTAAGAGAAGGGTGAAAAAAAGGCAGAAGTTGATGAGATAGGCCATGTTAAGAGCCAAAGATCACAAACTTGCATGGAGACCAAATGGGATATTGATACTTCAAGAGGCTGGGGGATAGGAACAGAATGTTGTTGGTAACTTTTCAGGGACTAGTAAGCAAGATACGTCCCTGTCGTGGAAAGGAAGAAGTAGACGATCAAAGGTGGCTTTAGTGAAGGCGAGAGGGACTCTGGGTGACTTTCAGAGTCGCAACATAAACATAAGTTGTCACATGGGCAGATGAGCTCAGGGGCGGATGCACAGTGGGGGCAAGTGGGGGCACTTGCCCCCACTGCTTCCAATAGATTTCTTTAAAAAAGATGTACTTTTTTAAATTTTGCCCCCATAAAAAATTTTTTTTTACTCCTATTAAAATTTTGCCCCCATTAAAAATAAAATTTTATTTCTAGGAAAATTTTGCCCCCACTTAAAAAAATTTCTGGATCCGCCCCTGGATGAGCTGACAGATAAAAAGACCAACATGGTTAAGCCACGGATCTATTTGTAAAAATTTCGGAAACAGCCCTGTAATTAGGAAGGCTATATATTACTAAATTTTCTCATATTTTACATATTAAGGAAATTTTTATCACGTATAATTTTTATGTACAAAAATTTATAAAAAGTTAAATAAACCTTTAATATGTGATAACTATGGAAATTTATTTATAATATACAATTTAATAAGTGTTTTATTAAGTTTGAATATGTTAAAAATTAATTATCAGTATTTAATAATAATAAAATTTGACATATTAATATTCATGTGTTAAATTTTTATTCCATCAAAATTTTAAAAAAGTTAAAGCTTTATTCGTTATTTTTGCTTAATGTATGAAGTTAATTTTTATTAGTTAAACTAACAAGGAAAGTAGATATTGTAATTTCGGGAGATGTATTGAAATTTATAAACTTTATTTAATTTAAATATATTATTTATTTTAAATTATTAATTATTGAAACATAACATTCGTGGTTTTTAAAGCAGGATGAAAGGAAGAAACTAGCAGTCGTTGGTTTACAGAACATAAGTCGCAGAAGGGACTGGAGTCAGGGGCTTTGAGGGGTGGAAAGTTCAAACTTGGCTGAACTAAGTGACAAACTCAGGAATAGGTCAGAGTAAGACTAAGAGGCTACAATATTAGCCCACCAGTAGCTGCTAAGAGCTAACCTGTGGAAGTAGAACTTCCACCATCTGGTGTTTGAAATGGACCAGTCTTGCCTGGTAGCTTTTAATTCATCTCTTGCTGAAACAGTTGCTTGGAGTTGCTGTTGTTTGACCTCTTTCCCTGGTTTCTTGAAATGAGATTTATGTATTTACCTTAATTCACTACCATTTTGTTGTAGTTCTATTACCAACAAGTGGGATTCGAGCTCAACACTTTACTCTTGAGTTGTCCTTACCAAATAGGCTATTCATTTGGCTGATAGCTCAGAGAACATTACTAACTGGTAAATTGATAATAGTTCCAGTAACTAGAGTATTCCAATTATGACCTGAAAACTTGTACAATGCCTTGTTCTTCATTAGACAACAAAAAGGACATTTACCGAACTATAAGTATATATATCACCAAATTTCAAGGTATCATATTGACATAACTAAAATCCAGGGAGAGTCCTAAAACTGATAGACGCAGCTCCCATCGTCGCTCCTAGCAGTTGGATCGAAGTTTTGAGCTGATGGATCAGTACAACCTTCAGGAACAGGAAACTTAATCTGTTGGGCTGCTTTGCCTGCAACCAAAGTTAATTATCAAAACAATAGTCACCTCTCAAAACTTAAAAGTATTTGACATAGAGGATCAAGAGGCTAACCATAGAAAGATCCATTCTTGATGGCATCGTCATTTGCATCTCCAAGAGCTGCCTCTTTCAAGTACTTATCTGCCAATTGAACTCTCTTCACGTTCTCCTGCTCCTGGACAATCATGTTACCATACTCAAGCAGCTTCGACAAAGACATCTTTGGTTGCTCAAACGTTGGTGGTCCCTCCTTTGAGTTCACAAGCTTCTTCCCTACATTTTCTACACCCACACTTGAAACCCACTTCCTCACCTCATCATCGTAAACTCTTGCCCTCAGGGCACCAAAGAAATCTGCATACAATCGCATTCCTTCTCTTAGCATAGATCCTAATCCGGTATCGATCATCATCAGATTCAGAAATTTCCATGTTGTAACTACTAATGGATTGCTAAGCTAGTAAGTTTTAGTAACCAAAAAGTCCGTCGCATTATGCATAAGCTTACCAATAGACTGCCCAGGGAAAGTGTCAACAAGCTTGACTATGTCCTCCTTGGGAACATTATCATTTCTGAAGATCCCGATGCACACACCGATCCTATCTTCTCTGGTAGGAGCCCAGTAGAACTTCTCCATACGGCCATCACGGATTAGAGGGGCATACAATGTTGAGAAATCATTGCCAGTGACTATGATAGGAACACGGGGGTTCTCCTCCTTGTTGTACATACCAGGGAGTTGGACACTGGTGGGGTTATCAGCAATGTTCATGAGGGTAGCATTCACCATTTGGTTGTTGACAGTATATTGGGTAGTTCCACCAAGCCTACCAGCCCCAGCATCAAGATCATTGATGAAGAGACAGCACATCTTTCCCTTCCTTATGATGTCTGCGGCCTCACGGTATCTTTGTCTGATCAATTTTGCAGGCTCTCCTGCATTTCCACTTTCCAATTCTCCAGCGCTCATCACAATGGGACTGGGATGTCACCAAAAACACCAAAGGATAAACATAAAACACATAGAGTATACTTGTTAATCAAATTCCACAATTAGCAACTTCAAGTTTAATATTCTTTCACTTACTTGATTCCCATCTTAGCAAAAACAAGCTCACACTGAAAAGATTTTCCTTGACCCTTCCCTCCCCAAACTCCCAATATCAGAGGAACCTGCCATGGTTACTCCTATGTTACTACAGTATGTGAAATAGAAGAACACAGGAGCCTCAATGACTCTCCAACAGCACTTAACTTACCTTAATGTTAGGTAGGTTCAAGAAATTCTTAGTAATGTGTACAACAACCTTGTCCATAAATGCTGGAGCAATGTAAAATCCATCCATATTGTTGTCCATGTACCTGAAGAAAGAAAAATCAAAGATGTGCATTACTGATTTGTAGACCAGAATTAAATCAACTAGCATTCAATTTCAGGAAGTTGAACCCATACTGTTTAAGGCCTTGACTGATGTAGTCATAGGAACTCATGACTGCATAGTGAGTTCCTGATTCCATAGGAGCCTGGAAGAGGGTGTCCACCATTCCTTTACCTCTAGTAATGTCCTGTTGGTCATCTGATTCGTCGAATGCAAGCCCTCTCCATTTGTCTTTGGAAGTCTGCTTCTCCTCTTCGTACTCTGCAACTGCCTTACAATTCCCAGACAATAGCCTCTGGCTTGTCACCTCAGATTTCAACCTTTTCAATTTGTTCCCAAAGAACGCCGAGCTTGGTAGTGTAGTCACACTCAAATTCATCTGCAGGAAAGATGTTTTCTTTATCGCAACAGACAAACCACAGGAATCTGAAGACAGCAACAATTCCATCTCTTCAATAGTTTTCAAGTACACCTACACTAACTTGCATCAATCTGAATGCTAACAAGTGAAAACAGTAACAGTCTGTTCTAAGTTCAATCTACAACTATGCTTCCTTTTCGTAGAGTGAGATCAAAGCCGTTACACGCAGGAGTGACGATAAAAACAATGGAAAGAAAAGCTCAGAACAGCTTAATACATGAGCTCTAAGCTAGCTCGATGGAACCTAAACCAAGTAAAGCTAAATACGCGAGTTGAAAAGGGCGGGAAAAACACAGTACCGTTACTCTGTTAACAGCTCCAACGGTTGAGACCGAAGCAGCCATTGATCCAACGTCAGTACCCGACTCTTGATCGGTTTGAAGAGAGGCTATAAAAGGAGACGAAACGGAACCGAAAGCTGTTTTGGAGTGTGATGTCCTTGAGACAGACAGAGAGTTGGTTAGGTGGTGGGCCTTTATAGGGGAAGGTTTCTTGGAAGTGTGTGATAAAAACCCGTGGATTAGCCAGTGGCCACACGTTTTGAGGCTTTGGTGTTACTATGTAGCAAATGGGTTGAGGAGGGTACGTCCTTTTCTGGGCTATGACACTAAGAAGATCGAATTATTAAACAAAATGGAGGCTTCCGGGAAGTGAGTTGGCTTGAGGTTAGGGTCTAAGGTCAAGGTTCCCAACATTTGAAGGGATGCAAAAAGTGCCAAGGAGAGGACAGTGGATTGGAAATGTAACATCGTGGCGATATCTCCGGAGCATTCTGGCGTTAGTAAAGAGGACAATGTTCAATTGTTAGTGTTGAGACTTGTGACAAGCATTGCATTGTCATGCTGCCAAGAGTATTAATTCATACGCCTTTGTTTCTGTCTCTTATTGTCTTGGTGGTCCTGCTCGTGAGTCGAGAATACTATCAGTTTGACAATGAGGGGTAGACCAATTGATCCAGATTCTTCACTTAAGACTTTCTCTTTAAAGGAGGTCTTGAATTCGAGTCACGTCAAAGGAGAAGAAATAGGCATGTTTCTATTGATGATCCTCTAGATCCCTGGGCAAAGCTCCTTGATCGAATCAATTACGGACGTCTCGCTCCCAGCGGCAGTGTGGGAGTTGAAGCTGCTAGGGAACCTGAGGGCTGATGGGAACCTGATGCTGAACAGGGGGAACCAGTGATCAATCATTAGCTGAACAATCTAGAGTATGTGAAGACTCTTTGTGCACAGAAGTGTACGGGCTACGTAGGAATATGAGGGATCTTGGAGTTCCAGATTTACATCCTCTAAGCTCTTGAAGTGGAGTCATAGGGGCTTAAGATTAGTCTGAATAAGCGAAGATACCTAATGTAAAAAAAAAAAATTGTTATCACTCTATCAGAAAACAGAGATAGGGCCTATAAGAATAGGCCACCCACTTCCTTAGTCCTTAAGCTTGGACCTAGAAAGCTTTACAACTCAGGTTTGGGCTTAATATATGACTTTTTTTGGTTAACCATTGTTTGCTCTAAATCCAGTCCAAAGAAACACACAGTTAAACACTTAAGCTTAGATGGATGAAAGTGAAACTTCGTTCTTATAGTATAACCACAGCGCCTTCTGATTACATTGGTTAAAGTTTCATAAATCAAGCAACCTATAGTAGTTTAACTAACAAGAGTGACGCTGACAGGGGTTGGAAAAACTGTACCAAATGAGTGAAACGCAAGAACAGCCAAAAGATTCATCGATCATCTTCTAAGTTGGCATGTTCAAAATCTTCTGTTTTGATAAGAACTTTTTGTCAATATATCATTCTGATAATGAAGGCTTACTTTGTTCGATGGTCCAAAACTGAAATCCATAGTCGGATAAATTGGGAGATGCATCAATGCTTTATTGAAATATTATAAGAAAAGACACATTCCTTTCACATTTACTTATGAATTGTTTGATTTCATTTGTGCCTTCTCTTTGATGTTTAGCTTTTATTTTTAAAATAAAAACAGAAAATTAATTTAATTGTTAATGTCAATGTAATTGCAATTTTATTTATGATAATTAAATATTAAGCATAACTTAATGATAAATTAATTTTATGAATAATTTAATTAAAATTAATTAATTAATTTAATTTCATAAATTAATATTTATTTTCTAATATATATTTAAAAACTATGTTAAAATTGTTGAAAATTTTGTGTTTTTGAAGATATTTTAAATTTTTAATATATTTATTAAATAATTATTGATTTTATAAATACTTGTATTTAAAAAGAACTGAATTTTAAATTAATTATAAAATTAAAATAAATTGAATAACTAAATTATATTCTTATTAGTAATTATTATTACAGAATTAAATCATATATAAATATTTAGTGATGAATCAAGTTGTGACAAACAACTGAAACAAAAAAAAAATTGTAATTTTCATAAATTATAAAGCGCATGAGGAGTTAAAACCAAACACAAAAATTTAAGCTCAAATTAATAAACCTCAAATGACTTAAACGTCAGACAACACTCTAATATTTGGTCGTTTAGACCTAGAATTATCAAACTCCAACCATCGAAACTATCGATTTTTTATTTTTCTCATTTGTTGCATACAGGGAATCATGACAAACGAGAATAATTGTTGTGGGTTGATCTTTAATCCTGTGTCTTCTCGTGGATGTTATTGAAAGTTACCAGTTTTCACACTTGGTTTAAAGTGGAACACAATACATTCTTCAAGTAGATATGTCTGAATCCTCGTCATGTAAGTTTTGGCCATTCTAGGCGGGACAGATCTTCTACTGCTACCCAATGATCTGAATACCATTCTGTACCGGATAGTACCAGTCGGAATATTCCGTTCCGGCTGGGATTCGGTACCGGAACGGGAACAAAGGTACTGGAGAAAAAATCCAGCACGTACTGACCGGTACCACAGATATTGGAAAAATCTGGGTAGTTCCGCAAAATTTAAAAAACCTAGGGATTAGTTTGTAAATAAAAAAATTAACCCTAACAAAACTACCTCCCCCCCCCGACCTTCGGCCCACATCTCTTCTCTCTTCTCTGTCGCTCGTCGCCTACCTCCTTCTGTCGCCCTCCGTTGCTTGAATCTCGCCGGTTGTGTCTCTCACGCCTCGTCGCTGCCCCTCCCTGGTTTGGATCTGGACTCTGGTGGTCTCCTCGAGTCTTCCTCTTCTCTTCCGTCCGTCTGTCGTCCTCTGGTGGTCTAGTCACTCGCCTCCATCGCGTCGTCCACGCCGCCTACATACGCTGTCTCCTTCGTCCTCCCTTTGTCACAACACCGCTGGCCTACCGAACCTCCGACAACGACCCAAGTGAAGACCCAGTGACTCGAATCCAACGGTGTACAAAATTTTTTAGTGTGTGTTGACTGGTAAATGGAATTTTTTTGTGTTGTGGATTGGAAATGGATTGGATTTGTCGTGTATTAGAGTATTAGTGTTGATCGGTTGATGAAAATGTTGATGAATATGTGAATTGTAATTTGTGAATATGTTGTTAGGAATGGAAACTGTTAGAAATGGAATGGAATGGAAATGGAATTATGATTGTTTTGTAATTGTTATGATTGGAAATTTTTGGGAATGGAATGAATGGAAATGGAATTATGAATGTTTTGTAATTGTTAGGATTGGAAATTGTTACGAATGGATTGAATGGAAATGGAATTATGATTGTTTTAAATGTTAAGATTGGAAATTGTTATAAATGGAATGAATGGAAATGGAATTATGAATGTTTTGTAATTGTTAGGATTGGAAATTGTTGGGAATGGAATGAATGGAAATGGAATTATGAATGTTTTGTAATTGTTAGGATTGGAAATTGTTGGGAATGGATTGAATGG
>JANZLF010000004.1:35036217-35047914 GCA_026546835.1 Erythroxylum foetidum
GAGCTGTAGAGCTTTCCCATGATGTATTATGAGCTATTTTTGGATGTGTTAATCGAAAGATGTGAGTTGCTAGAGTTAAGTGCATGTGCTGTCTAAATGGTAGATCACAAACAGAACTTTGAGGTCATTTTTAACCCTTATAGAGTTGGAATTTGGGTCTGTGATCTTCATGGAAGTGGTAGAGCGTTCTTTGACCTTTCCATAGACACCAAGTTTGTTAAATTTGGAGTTATGGATTAAAAGTTATGGTGTTTGCAAGTTTTGGTACTGTTTGTGAGGGGCTAGTTGATCGGTCTTGGAGTAAACTTTTGATCCCTTTACTGACCGATCTTGCCTTTAAGTCCTTCTTGAAAAATATATATTTTTCTTTTATCTTTCCATCGATACCAAGCTTGTCAAAATTGGAGCTTGGAGTCAAAAGATATGAGGGTTAGAAGTCAGATGAGTCGGGCTGCGGGGCAGGTCACTCGGCCCGTGCGGGCGAGGCACCCAGGCGCTCGCGCATGAGAGCACCCAGGCCCCGCACGGGCGAGGCGGCCAGACGCTCGCGCATCTGAGCGCCCAAGCGCTCTAATCGCTCGCCCCTTAGGCGAGAGCGGGGCGCGCGCCCATGTGCGCCTGGTGCGCATCCTTTTAGGGTCGGTTCTTGGCCGACCGACCCCTCTTCCTTCTCTTGGCCATAACTTTTTGCTCAGACCTCCGATCGACCTGATTTTTAAAGCAATAGACTCCTAAGACAATTTTCTATCTTTTTATACCTGATTGATCAGACTTGGTGTTAAATGGAAAAAGGTGGATTGAAACAAAGTGTGATGATCGGTTGATAAAGTCTGACTATGCTTCAGTAAATTGGAGATATCTAGAGTTATAGAGCTCTGATTGAGGCGATTATTGTTCCAAATTAAACTAGAGACATAGATATACAAGTTATATGAAGGAGCCGAATGGCAATTTAGCCTTTAAGACTTTATATTTCTGGCATGAAGTTGGTAGAGTGTTCAGTCCTGGTTTGTTTTTCTTGAGACAGTATTTTAGTCATAACTTCTTCTTTTCTAATCCAAATTGAGTGTTTTTGGTGGCATTGAAATCGTTAGGAAAGGGGGAACATTTGTTCCTAAGAAGCTGATCCTAAATTTCTATTGAAAGTTCGCCAAAGTGTGGTCTGTTTATTGTCGATTTTTGGGTCTTTCATGCTTTTATGCTTCTGAATGTTGGGCTTCGGAGTCGAGGTCCAACAACTAGTGAAGATGTTCCTCTCCCACAACAACTAGATCAACCCGACCTTATCCAACAACAACAACCGACTTCATCCACCAATAAAGTCAGTCAACAAAAACATCTATCTATCTCAACTAGTGCTAAGGGATCTTTAGGTTTGTGAATCTTTACGAACTATAATTACATTGATCCTCAAATATAAATTTACATGTTTAATGCATTTTTTCTTATCATTATTTTTTTTGTTAGGTTCTAATACCGACATCAAAATAATAGGTAGAGGTATCACTAAAGGTTTTCAGTTGCAACGCATGAATATTGCAATGAACAAGTTGTTCATGCATATTGACATCTTATAAGGTCATCCTGCTGATAAGATCCAATAAGCAAAATTGTCCAGTGAGTTAGGGGTTGTTATCAGGATTGAATTGCTTTGCCTTCAACATGCCAAGCAATTAAATGAAGACAACTAGCTATAAAATGCTTTGGAAAAAGTTTTGGTAATTTTTAATTTATTTAATTATATGAATTTTTATTTATTTAAAGACTAATTTCACTTTTACTTATTGTTCACAGATGAAGCTCAATATTGTCAATATCGAGAACTTCGAAGTGTCAAGTTGTGTGAGTTAACTGTTGAAACAAAAGGGTGAAGGATCATCATTATGGACTACATAAATACTACAAATCTTTTCCTTCAGGTGAGAACATAAGAAGATATATTCCCAAACAGATGACTGCAGAAAACTAGAGCTAAATGTGTGATTATTGGTCCTCTGCCAACGTTGAGGTTTGTCTTCTTTCTCATCACATTTTCTTCAATTAATCTTGTTATACAATTTAATGACTATTTCTTTTCTTTATTTAGGAAAAGTGTGAGAAAGTTGAGGTCAGTAGAGGAAAAATTAAAACTCCTCAAAACTAAGGCTTCAAATAATTTGTTGTCATACGAAATGAATTTGTAAGTTCTTTGTTTAAAAATTATAATTATATCCTTAAATACAATATTATTTATTGTATTTCAATTCTTTTTCTTATATATAAAACAGAGTTAGATGGAACTACATGGAGAAGAGTATGATAGGATCACACTCTACAAACTCACAAATTATAAAGAAGGTGAAGGTCAGACTTCTGAAGAAACTCAGAATAATTATGTAAATATAAAATTTGTTTTTTATACTTATTGATTTATGTAGTTCTAACTAATAATATTGAAATCAAATATTTATTTTGTTCCTTAAATTTTAGAATAAGATACAGGAGTTGTTGCAAAGATCAGGATACATCAACAAAGCCATTGGTACAAGATTAGGGTACATCAAAGGTCTTAGGTATGACCCTAAACCAGTTGGTTCATCATCGTCAAGACCAGCGTTTGTAATGACACGTCAAAAGAAGAACTGATCATTTAAGGCTCAATTACAATGTAATAAAGAAAAGTTTGAACATAATAAGCAAAAGTTAGACTGTATTGAATGTGAGTTGACCAAGATTAAAAAGATAATCAAACAAATACTTAGCCCAAATTATGTAAGAAGTGGTGACGATGAGCACAAGTCTTAGTTTGTACATAAGTTTTTTTGTTAATATTTGTAAATAACATTTAACAAAATTTTATTTTTATATAAAAATGCTTCTAATTTTTAATTATTTTATTTTTATTTTTGTTTAATTAATTATAAATAAAAATTCTAAATATTACATATAATAAGATGGATTAAAAATCTTATCATTAATTATAATTAAATAAAAAATTATTAATAGGATCTTTTAGTAAAAAATAAAAAATCGTCACCAAAACCTTTTAGTTATGTGTCTAAAAGCGTCAACAATAATTTTAAAAATTTATAAAAAAATTAAGAATTAAATGAAAAAATTTTAAAATTAAATAAAAATGTAGCAAAAAAGATTTGACTACAATTCCAAAATTGTCAACTAAACTCTTTAGCTACACTCCATAAACCATCATGAATAACTTTTACCTATATTCAGAATGTCGTTGCTAAATCTAATTTGATAAACAAACAAAACGTCGCTAAATATTATTACCTACAAATATGATAACATAGCCAACAACTTTTAGTCACAAAAAGCAAGTGTCTCAAATTATTTTTCGCTATGATTTGCCTTTTCTTCCCTTATCCCTTTTCACGACGTATTAGAAATCGGAACGAAATATGAGTTGCAACGATATTATAAAAATGTCGCCGATAATATTTTGCTATCGCAATTTTGCTACAATTAATGTGATGAATTTTTATCGTCGCTAAAAAGTTTTGGTGATGACTTTTTGGCTTTTGGCGATGAAAATATGCATTGCCAAAAGCCATTTTTGTTGTATTGAAATCAAATATGCTCTCTTGACCATGATCAAGCTTACAAGTTATATTTTCTTTTTTAATCTATTCTTTTCCATTTGCATTAATATGCATATTACTAGTATGGTTTTCTTCTAAACATCATAAAATTTTTAATGTTCTTCTAATATTTGAACTTAGTAAAAAAATATACGTTCTCAACGATTAAATATTTTCACTTAAAATTCCTAAACTTCTTTCGACAAGAATTAAATGTTTTCCAATTAAAATTCCTGAACTTCTATATTTTCATAGATGGGACACCTATATTAGCAGTCATTTGAGCAACGTATGATAGTTATTGAGACATAAATAAATAGAAGATGTGTAATCTAAATCAATGTTTTAAAATTTGAGCTAGAAATTAAAACGATAAGATAAGAGATTTAAGATTTAAAAGGTTCAACTAATATTAAACTGTTATAACACTTACTAAAGATTGAATAAAATTAAAGAATTTAAAATGTAATTAAAAAAGATTATTAAATAAAATTAATTAATTTATTTTAGTTTATAAGAATTTATTAATTTATAAAATTGATTGATTAATTAATAAACTAATCAGTTTTTAATAACAAGAGTTAATAAAGTAAATTAAACTGGAAAGTTAAACGGTTCAAGGTTTGTATAGCTTAACCGGATAAGTTTTTTTAATCATTGATCTAAACTCATAAATTTTAAATAATTTATTTTAAAATTGAGTTGAAAGCAGAAAATTTGAGATAATTTCTTGAAAATCATCTTGATACAAACAATGCTTATTTTTCCTTCTATTTCACCAAACTCTCACCTCAATTAGAAATGGAGTTCATCGATCCCTATATACTGCATAAAGAGGCTCACTTCATCGTTTATTTATATTTAGGCCTCTTTATGTTTATAATATATTGATAGAATTATCAAAATGAGACAATTGCTTCGATATATCCATGTTAACTCACTTGAAACACAAAATGTTCAAAAGTATATAACCAGTTTAGGTAAGTAAAGCAACTATATCTTCTCAGAGAAAAATCTGTTATAATAAAATTAGACAATTTAATAAAATATAAAAATATAATATATTTTAAATTCGTTCTTAGATGTACAAGAATAATGCAATTAGTTTAAATAAGTTCGACAAAAATACCCTTAAATACAAAAATGATATTGTATTCTTCAGAGTGATGCAAGCGATCTAAAATGATGAGATAACTAACCTTTTAAGTGAGATCAGTTCAAGTAAAGTGAAGCAACTGGCATAAGTATATAGATGAGTGAAATAAAGAGAGTAAAAGAGGGAGAGAGCAAAAGTGAGAGGAAAATAAAAGAGATAGAGAATAATTTAACAAACTTCTTTATAAAATAGTTGAAATGAGAAGAAACTATAATTGTTTGTTATTATTACAAACTTAGAAATGCATTAGGCAGAATCAAGCTAGAGATGCATTTAGAAAAGGAATTGAGCATTATTGTCACTTCAACAATTAAACATGTAGTCCAGATAAAATTAAGTTCGACCACCTTTTCCATTTCTATAAGAGAAAACAAAGCTGAAAGTTCAAGACTCGAGCAATTTAGAACATTCATTCTTTTCTGTCTTCCTCGAATTCTCATTCCCGTATACAATAATATGGCGAATACATTCAAATTTTCGTTTGAAAACACTCACTTGTAATATTGCCTTCACTTACATTGAAGCTGTTTGGTGTCACTGGTCAGTCTACATCGATCTCAGAAAAACAAAAAGCTGCATTATGCACAGGGAACCAAGACAATATTACAAAAACAAATTAGTGAAACACATTTTAAATATTGTTTGATCCATAGTTATTATCTTGAGCTCGATTGTCTTAGAAAAAGAAATAGCATGTACTTCATGTTGTGTATAGATAAAAGCTATGTAGTTGGTGATGAAAAGAGAGGCTTCTATATGATGCAAAAATGTTTCAACATAAGCGTTGTGATCCTAACTTCCATGCATCTTAAGGTTCCATGTGAGCCAAAGCTACTTCTTCATGACTATATCCTCTTCGTAGTTAGTTATGCGTACCTTTCTAATGCCTGCAGTTTAGATTCACTAAAGGTTTTCTTTTATCATTTCAGAAGAAAAGCTTTACAGGTTTGAGAGGAGGTCTATATAGGTTCCTCAACATAATAATTGTGTCAAGTTCCTAGTGTGTACTGTACAGTTTCAAAACAGTGCATATATCGATTTAAGGAGAGGGAATTTCTAGCATGAAGAAGTACTGAGAAAGACAAACTATTCAGAATTACCTTCGAACAATCTTCTTCTAAAATTAAAGTTAGGAATGACTTAGAAGGATGAAATAAGAACATTCCTCTAACGTTGTTAATTTCAGCTTATTGAAGTTGATGAGTGGCTAGCAAAACTAACAAAAGAAAGTGAAGTTTTGGAAAGAAAAACGAAATGATCTCTATTACCTTGCATTTCCAAGCAGCTTGTTCATCAAATTCTCAGAAGAATTCTCTGGTACTAGTACTTGGTTCAGGTCCTAACCGAAGCTCCAGGTCCAGTTCTGCTTGGGACGAACCCTGACCTGAATGCTTCTTTTCTTCATTTGCGTCAGTTTTCTCTACCTCCAAGAAAAGGGGAAGCTGTTGAAATTCTTCACTACCTTTATTTCTTGTCGTTTCATCATCTTCTACAGATAGAGAGACTTCTAGCTCTCTAAGGATAGGAAATTTTTCACCCCTAAATTCTGCAAGATCGGAGCTTTTTTCCTCAAAGACCTCGGAAACGTCAAGTGGGTTCGTTGATCTAGTGATGTCTAAAGAGAGCAAGTTCTCGTCGGAGGCTTCTCTAAGCTTTGCCCTATCTCTTCTATGGATGTTCATATGACCTCCTAAGGCCTGGGCGTTGGAGAAACCCCTCTTGCAAAAAGCACAAGTATAAGACTTTTGAGCTTGGTTCGATGAAGAACTCTGCCAGTCATCTAAGCTCCAGTCAAGTTCAGACTTTGATCGTATTCTATTGTTGTTAATCTCCATATTCCAGGAAAGATGCAGAAAGAAGTATATGGAAAAAACTAAGGGACAGACAGAACAAACAAACAAACAAAGCGGAGGTTGTCAAACAGAAGTTTTCAAACAGAAGCATAAGGCATGCTTACATGAAAATTAAACAAAGTTTTATCTGTCATAAATTCCCTGTTGATTAGACCAAAATACCCATCAAAGTTCGTCATATCAATTCAAAGTTGTATTCTAGAATGGTTTTAGCTATCGATCAGAAGATCCACTTCTCTTCTGACGTATTTAATTATTTTAAGAAGTCAGTATTGTGGCATGCAGGCGGTGTCATCCCCCAAGTGATCAGACTTTCCCTCTGGAAGAAATTTATCAGAACTTTGATCCATCATAGGATGAATCGACTGTTGAAAGAAATTACAACTCGTACATATTACGGCTGTTAGAGACTTTGAACAATTACCATTGGAGCACTTAAGCCCTCAAGTCCTCAGCATATATATAAATGGAGTCGTTACCTGGTTGGACAGTTGGACTCCATTCAGATCAAAACAAAGTTGAAACATATGTAACAATCCGATCCAATGCCGTGGATTGCTCATCTGATCGATGTCCTTGTATGTCCACGATTTTATATTAATTTAGTTGAATGTATGTGCACGCTTTGATCTTCTTCTAGGAGTCAATAGCCTGGATATAGCTTTCGAGATTGTTTGCAATTGAGAAAAAATATTATTAAATCTCAAAATAATAATTGAATTGAATACATTACAGCAGCCAATTATTGATTAACCCCAGTTAATAAATTTAATCATGCTTTGGAATTTTTTCTCAGCAAGCAGATTATTTTGCCTTTTAATTATTGTATATTTGGGAAGATATTGCTTATAGAAATGTTTCTCCTTTTCTTTCACATCGGGATAAAAAAATAAAACTAGTTTGTTTGATTTAATTATAAAAATTTTGAATCGATTAATTTTTTAGGTTAATTTATTTTAATAAAATTTGTTATTAAAAATCAATCAATTTATCAATTAATTGAGCAGTTTTATAAATTAACTAGTTTTTATAAACTAGAATAAATCAATTGATTTTATTTAAATAATCTACTTCCTCAATCTTGTATTACATTTTTTAAATTTTTTATTCAATTTTTACTATATACCAATCATTCGATGGTGAATAAAACTTTTCAAATCTTAAATCTATTATCTTATTGATTTAATTTCTTATCCATATTTTAAAATATTGCTTTCACATATATAAGTGTTCCTCGTTCTTCTTTTATGTTAAAGCCTTCAGGATCATTTTATGTTAAGTTTATCTCTACAATAAAGGACACAAAATTTGAACTCCTTCAAAATTAAAGAACTTTTAGCACTTGAATATGCTTTTGATGACAATAATCTTTTTTTAAACAAGTATTAAGATTTAGAATTGCTTTTTCCTAATCAAAAATTAAGCCACAAGTTTATGATTAAAAAATGATTCAAATAATCGCGAAATTTAGCATTAAACATATATAACAACTTGGTAAGTTCACCCATATATATATATTTATCCAGTACTAATTTTATTACTATTGGACGATTAGATTAAATGCACTTCACGAGTTATTAGACTTCAGAACTATTTTCATAAAGACCAATCAATGATGTTCTTAGATGTGTAGCTAGTTGACTTATATACAGTGGTAAGTAATCCTACATGCCACATCAATGAACAAGAAAACGTTTTTTTTTTTTTTTAAATCTTTCAAGTCAAAGCAATTGGGTATCAAAGAAGAAGCATTATACAGAAAAGCTATTTTGTCATGTCTAAGACTGAAACAGCTTTTATACAACAAAGTTTAGTAGCTAGGCTGTTGGCTTCATCTTAGTGTTAGATTCGATACAACATAAATTCTATATAGTGGCGAGTACTTCTAGATAAAATTATAAACTTCTGAAAGAATTTCTTTAAGGCTTCCGTTCTTTCTTTATCTTTTTACTGATAATTGCTTTTGGCCTCCTTCGTAAACAATAGTACATCACTATATCTATACCTATATATATATGTGGCCCATTAGCCACTCCATTAGTTTTCTAATAAATGAACTATAACAACTATCTTCGTCTTTCTTAATTCGACCTCCATTTGTTTTTTACTGATAAATTTTAAAAAAAGAAGAATAGACAACCCCACAGATAGCTGGTCTTCATCGCCAAGGATCAAGTTGGCCATTGTTTCTAAAGTTAATAACAAGTAAGAATAAACCATGCTTTTTATTTCTGATATATTATATATGGAGTGCTTCTAATAAGTATTAGACTCTATTTTAATGGAATTCGTAATTGATGTATTTAAACAACTTAAAATTCAGATTGAAAAATCAGATTGATTGAGCTGATTCAACTTAAAATTTTTAAACTGATTATTTTTTTAATTTGATTTATTTTAATAATTTTTATTATTAAAAATTGATCAATTTATTAATTAATCAGTCAGTTTTTGTAAATTAAGTAAAAATTTTAAACGAAATAAGTTAATTATTTTTTATTTGATAATTTCTTTAATCAATTAAAATTCAACTTCTTTAATAAATAAAGAAAGTTTCTTTTAATCTTTTTTTTACTTTAACAATTTTAGTTGAACCTAAATCAAGTTGCATGATGATTGGACATGGAAACCATGGGACCACGTCACTTGTGAGAAGGGATGTATGTATTGCGTATCTACCAATAGAGATAAGCTCTATATACTTCGTAGCTAAGAATGGAGATTAGAACAAAATTTTCAGCGAAATTGTGATTAAATTACTACTTAAACGTGGTATTTGATCAATTGATGAATTGACCTTGCAGCCATGTTTTGCTAATTTTCTATTCCCGACATCACCGTCCGTTGGAGCTTAGGTTGGGCTCAACAGCTACCTGATGGTGGCTTTTCTGGATGTAACTAAGCATGATGCTGTGACTCCATGTCTGAAAATGACACTTCCTGGTGATATTCATCAATAGTTGTTGTAATCATCTACGGAGTTTTGAGGAGTGGCAACAAGTAACAACGTAGACTTACCTCTTTATTAAAGAGTTATTCGTTTACCGCATTCAAACTTTATATATTAAAATTTGTACTTGAAGAAGCTAACATAAAGATGAAGAATGATATATTATTGAAAACAGATAAGAAAAGATATTCTATCTAAATTATATATATATACACATATGATTAATTATAAAATTTAAATAAATTAATTAAAATTTTATTATATTTATCAAAATTTTATGCTCAATTACTAAGTTTGAAAGGCATATTATATGCGGTTAAATTAATGCTAAGAAGCATAAATAAATAAATAATATTTAAGTGTATGTGCTTTTTGGGTGAACATAAGTGAATGGATTTTTTTAATAAACGGAAATAAATATTCAATAATAAATATTTTGCAGTGAAAGTAATATGAATAAGATAAATAAATAAAATATACAACAGAAACACATTAACTTCTATACTAAAAATATCATAACATCCACAAAATTATAACTCATAAAAGTTGAAGTTCTACCAGTAACTTCTAAGTTTAGGTGGCATACTTTATATAGCAATATATTAAAAAAAATTTATTTACCAATATATATATATATATATATATTCAGTCTTCTACTATATTTATAGTATTTTTATTTCAACTTTTTTATAACCATAATCTTTTGAAAGACTTGAGAATATTTAATTTTATATGTCAAAATTTATTCAGGATTGGACCTATATATAAAGATAGGAATGCTTATATAAACTAACCAAGTCATTTTAATTATAAAAATGATGGATATTTGCATTCTAATTTATTAAAAATATATATATTAGATTGAACATGTGAGTCATGCAAACAAAAGAAAATGAAATAGTTGATGTTATGCTTATATAATTCCAATGCATATCCCTAATTAATAGCCGTCCAAATTAAAATCATTAAAACATACATAGATAGGGTATAGCAGCTGGTTGTGATTACGTTTAATTTGTTCTTGATGCACTTCTAAATGAAACTGGGGTCGTGAGGACATTGATGTTGTAACCGACCGTTTCATCATCATTTGAATTCATATCGGAAAAATCAATGTTTCAAGCAGGAGAATTGAGACACTTGGACATAGTTTGCGCCTGACCAACCGACAGTAACAATATTTTTCTACAAAATATGTCTTACGTAGATAGTTTTTAATCAACTGTTTGTCTCATAGCCTTACCATTAATAAAATGCATAGGAGTTTTTATGCACAAAGTAGGAGAGATCATTCGCTCATGTCCTATCGTTGGACATGAGTTTCGAATCAAATACTTTTAGAAATCTCCATGCATTCAGTTTCGGTGCAGCAAAAAAATGGGCTGTCGTACGTGGATGCTATAAAGCTCTTTCTATAGGGGACTTTAATTAGGTTTAATCCCCATTATTGAGTATTTAGAAGAACGTAACTCTCTATGTTGTGGCTTCTTATGGCAAAGTCCTGACATTCCTTGCTCTGTTAACCAAAAATTGTGTTTTTATTGTAAGTTTGCTAACGTTCATCTGAAGTCCCTACGGCCTTAGATCAATGACAAGTGAAAATTGGGGGAAATTAATAGCAAGCCCTTATACTCTATTAAGAAAATTCTCATGTAGTCACTAGCTAGGCATATATGTAAATACATATATATAAATCATCGTACAACTCTTTGCTGTTTAATCAAGTTATCATAAATTTTTTTGTCAATCAATTGTTGTAACTTGTAAGTTAATGTCTAATTTACCTTATAAAATGACAAATAACACATGATAATTTGTATGGAATCAAATTACCAAGTAAACTATTTAACATCCTTTTTATCATGCAAAAAAGTCTATCTTTATACTAAATGCATCTTTAATTTCTGACTTTGTCATTGGTATGAATTCTCCAAGTCAATAGCCGATGGTCTCAGTGACGGAGCCAAGGACGGAGATATACGGGCCCAAATAAAATATAAATTTCACAAAAATTTTCATATCCAAACTAAATAAAAAAACAAAGTTTTATTAAGAATATAAAATAGCTAAAATTACAATATCATCGCCTACTTTTCATAGATTGAAATCTTTTCATAACAACATCATTGTCAATATTTGCAAATACATCTCTTTCAATGT
>JANZLF010000004.1:35060195-35075681 GCA_026546835.1 Erythroxylum foetidum
GAGGTAGATGGTTATTGGTTAGGTTTTACCTAACACAATAACATATATGGAGTAGGTGGTCACATGTGTATTAGGTGATTAAAATGTACTATAAATAGAAGGGTTAACTTGATGTAAGATACACAATTTTTTCATAAGAAGAATTCTCATCTCCCAAATATTCTTCAAGTTTAGTTTCGGTTTTATAACAGTTATAAATTTTCTTGATGTGTAGCTATTTCGTAATTTTCAGGTGAGTCATCCTCAAGTGGGTTCACCATTTACAAATTAAAAAAAATATATAGATTGAAAAATAAAAAGAGACAAGATGGGAGATGGTGAAAAACACGAAAAGTGAATAGAAGAAATAGGGAAAAACTGCAACGGCAAAAAAAAAAAAGAAAAGAAGGGAAATTTTATTTTTTCAGTTAGAAATTTGGATGACTAAATAATCTTTGTTTGAGCTGAAATTTGAGTACATTATTCCTGTCTGTGCAAGCTATACTTTGGTATAAGTAATTTGTTGTTTTGTTCCTTTTTGTTGCTTAGGGTAAGAAACCCTTTAGAGGGCTTTATTGTGTTATTATCCAACATTATTGATGATGTTTTCTGATGCTTGTTGATCCCTGAATTGTTAGGAGGACTGAATATTGGTGTACTTTTCATAATAAATTCTAGAGCCTATTTATTTATATTTTTTATGTGCTAATCATTGTCTGGTATATTTGTGGAGCCTATATTATTTTTCATAGGAGGGACAAAAAATTATACTATTGCTTCTGTTTGTGTATGTACATAATTATGTGTTTGAAGTTCTCTTAACACGTGGTATCAAAGAAAGGTTGTAGTATAAGTTTTGAACTCAAAAAATGAAAACCAACATAAGTAAAATGATAAGCTTAAATGACTCTAATTATGATATTTGGAAAGGGAAGATAAAAGATTTGTTTTAAGTAGATGAATTTCATTATAAACCTTTATAGAAAATTTTGCAAATATTACAGACGATGAGTTAAACCTATTAAATAGACATGTGTGACTATATCAAACAATGGATCGATGATAATATCTAGAACCATATAGCTGGGGAAATTATACTATAATTTTATGGAATGGACTTAAACAAATATATGCTACGCCAACCAATAATAGCAATGTACTTAATCAAGCAATTGCTATCTTTGAACTAACAAGACAAATATCTAGTAGTAGATCATATAAATAATTTTCAAGTGGTTATCAATCAACACACTAGTATGGGAGTAAAGTTTAAAGATGAAAATGGTGGGTTATTCCTTTTGGGCTCATTGCCAGAGTCATTGGAAACATTTAGAGCTTCATGGTATAATTCAGTTCCTGATGGCATAGTGTTCTTAGAGCTTGCTAAAAGTAGCATCCTAAATGAAGAGCCTAGAAGAAATCAATGTTATCCTCTTCACATTTAGAGGCCTTGGTTATTGAATCAAGGGGAAGAAGCCAAACTAGAGACTCCCAAAAAGTTGAAAGTTGCAGCAAATCCAAAGGGAAGTCAAAGTATCGGAAATACATTAAGTGCTATCATTGCTAAAAAATGGGTCGTATAAAAAAGGAATACAAGTTGTTTAAGAGTGAGAAATAAAGGGAAAAGGTGAAAACAAGAAAGAAGAAAAAGACATTACTGTAATTGTATTCTATGGTGATGCTATTATTGTGTAAACATGTGGTAACCTCATATGCTAGGACTCTAGTTGGATAGTGGACTTTGGTCTCACATTCATATGGTGACAGATCAAAAGTTTTGCTCATCTTATATCGTGGGTTAATTTGGTAGAGTGAAGGTGAGAGACTATAGAATATGCAAAGTAATTGGTATAGGAAATGTTTGGTTAGAAACCAACATTGCATGCAAGTTGCACTTGAAGAATGTTAAACATGTCCTAAATTTTTGCCTTGACATAATTTTCATTGAAATCCTTTTATGTGGATGGTTACAAACCTACATTTGCTGGTGGAAAATAAAGAATCATAAAAAGGTCTATTGTGGTTGTGAATGGACTGAATAAATATACTCTTTATAAGATGTCAGCTAAGTTGATAGCATTAGAGGTGAATGTAGTCGAATATTATAACACACAATTATGACATATAAGTCTTGGTCATTTAAGTGACAAGAGACTTAGCACTTATAAACTAGAAGCTTCATCTTATTAAAGGTAAGTTATTAACACCTTGCAATTATTGTTTGGTTGGAAAGTAGCATAGAGATTTTTTTCATAGATCTCCTTCACATAGGAGGCCGTATATTCTATATTTACTTCTTATTGATGTTTGCACCATGGATTCTAGAACTCTTGGTGGATGTTTATATTTTATGAATACTGAAAACCATTATAAAAAAGTATTGGCACTTGATGTCTTCAAACACTTTCATGTAATTGTTGGAAGAGAAACAAATAAAAAGTTTAAATTTATCAAAGCAAATAACGGTGGTAAATATAGAGGCCCATTTAAATAGTATTGCAAGGATGATGGTATCAGATTCAGAAGATAGTACCTAAGACTCCATAGTAGAATGTGGTTGTAGAGAGAATGAACATAACAATTACTGAAAAAAATAGGTGTATTCTCTCTCATGCAAAATTTTCTAAAGCTTTTTGAGGTGAAGCAAGGAGAACTGTAGTGGACTTAATTAACCTCTCTCCTTTAATCCCTCTTAATGGTGATATTCTTGAGAGAATATGGAAAAGAAAAGATTTCTTATTTGGATCATTGAGAATGTTTGGCTCTATGACATTCATTCATGTCCTAAGAAATTAAAGATTTATGCTTGATGCAAAATCTAAACATTATATCAATGAAGAGTTTGGTCACAAGTTTTGAATCCAGTTCATAAGAATGTAGTTAGATGTTATTTTCAATTCCATTAGTCACGATGATACTATTGTTAAGCCAGTGCTTCCTATCAAGGCTTCTAATAACAGGGGAGATATAAATATTGATGGTGAGAATAGAGAAAATGAGCTTGCACCATATGATATACCTATTGAGCTAGTTTCGCTCGAACTAATACCATCAGTTGAGCCTCAATTGAGAAGATCTACTAGACATCATTGTCCTTTATAGAGATACCCCCATATGAATATGTGTTGTTGACTGATGGGGGAGAGCTAGAAAGCCACGAGGAGGCTGTGTCGCATGAGCACAAAGATAAGTGGTTGAAAGCAATACAAGAAAGGATGTAATCCTTATATGAGAACCATATATTTGAGCTAGTAAATCCACTAGAAGGCAAGAGAACATTTAAGAATAAATGGGTGTTTAAGGCAATTACCTTAAATCATTTTTTTGTTGAAGATATATGAAATTAGTGTTAATTTTTATTTTTCTTGTTGTGATTATTTTGTTCAAGATTTACAAATAGAGGACATCATTGGGACCATGCATAAAGTTAATTGCATATTTATGCTTATCTCTATTTTTGTTCCACCCAACAACATTGTTGCTTCTATTATTTTCCATATTTAACATGCTCATTTAGGTTATTTTACCAATTATAAATTGAAAGAATTAATTTACAATAGCTATTTAGGTCATGTCATAACAAGTAGTGTTAATTATATTTCATGTTAACTTTTAACACATCATGTTTTACACTTTTTAAATGGCACTTTTATTTCGTATACTCTCTTTGACTTAGTTTGTCATGATATTTTGGGTCCTGCTCGTCATACTTCTATAGTTATTTAATGTTATTTATTAATTTTTATTGATGACTGCTCTACATTTATATGGATTTACCTCATAAAAAATAGGTTTGAGTTATCTTCCTTAATACTTACATTTTGTAAATATGATTACTACTCAATTTTTTCTATGATATCAAAATACTTCGTCCTAATAATTTTGCAATAGTAAAAAACATCATCATCAATTCTTATCTTAAATAGAGTCGTATTTTTTAAAGATATTGTCTTAAAACTTCCTCATAAAATCTACATGCAGAAATAAAACATAGGCTCAACTTAAGTCTAGCTAGAAAATTTTTAATCTCTTCATCATATCTTTAAGGAAGAAGCTACTCTTATTTTTTTCTACACAATCAACCACATTCCTTCTCCAATTATTAGTAATATTTCTCTCTATGATCGTTTGTATGGCTATCCTCTAGAAAATCATATTCTTAAATTATTTGGCAGTGTTTGCTTCGTTCCTCTTTACCTTTTTAAGTATACTGAATTAGAGATAATAACACAATGTTGTTACTTTATAGGGTATGTAATTAAATATATGAGCTACCGTTATTGCTATCCTTTTTTAAAAAGTCTTCTAATTTTTATCATATTAATTTTTGGGAACATAAACTATTCTGAACTATATCTTCCTTCCAAATTAACAAATATACAATGTCTTTTCTCTTTGATTTTGATATTTTTCTTTTTCTTGTTAAAATTTGCAAACTAACCTTTTACCTGTCTTGAAATTTTTTTTCTAACTCTAGAATCTGCTAAGAGCCAATTTTCAATTTCTCCTAATCCATCTGCTTCACTTCCTCATACATTTCCTAGTGCTACTTGTGTAATTAAACTTTATATTATTGCTTACTATTATATTTTTCTATCATTACACCTTATGAGCCTCACATATACTGTAAGGCTAATTCTAATCCTTTATAATAGAATGTAATAACATAAAAGTTTTAAGTACTTCCTAAATAACATATATGAGATTCGGTTGAGGTACCCATTAATGAATTATTAATTAGTTGTAAATGACTCTATAAAATCAATACTTATGTGTATGGTTCTATAAAACAATACAATGTTCGACTTGCCTTTAAAAGATTTACACAAGAATATGACATTGACTATAAGTAGCTTATCTTACTTATGTTTAGAGACTTATTATCATTGCAAAGCATTGAAAGCTATTTTAAACGAATTTTAAAGAGTGAATTTCTTAATAGAGATTTATCTAAAGAGCTGTATGTACAACTGCTTCTTAGTTGTAACTTATACAATAAAGTTTGTCAACTACCAAAGGCTCTCAATAGTCTTAAGCAAGCACCACACACCTAATTTTTTGAGTTCAATAGTATAGTCTCTCAACTTGGTTAATACTTAGTCCTTATAATTGTGCAATATTTCTTTATAGGATTACCTGAGGGTTTCCTCTGCCTCTCCTTTATATCAACTATTACTAATGATAATTTTCAAGGCATTACTAATTTTAAAACCTTTCTTCATTAGTAGTTTGACTTGAAGGATTTGGGACTCCTTAGTTTCTTCATAAACTTGAAGTCTCATATGATCAATTTGGATATTATTTGACTCAAGTTAGGAATGTTATTGATCTGATCTCTCATACAATTTTCACATATTCTAAAACTATATATACCTTATAGAACCTAATGCTCTCACTATTCTGCTAGTGATAGTACTCTCCTAAGTGATGATATTTTCTATCATGCAAACCACACATTAAGCTACTATTTTATGCATCATTCATTATCTCAAATGGTTGCCTATGGTCTTTATTTTTCTCGACATTCATATTTAGATCTAAAAGTTTATTTAATGTGAATTAGGCTGGTGATCATATCAATTAATGATGTAACACCAATTTTTGCTTTTTTTTCTTTAAGATTCATTATTCTTTTAGCACAGTAAAAAACAAATAGTTATATCTCACTCTAGGATTGAAGTTGAATATTGAGTCATAAGTGATACTATTTCTAAGCTTGTTTTGGTTGTATTGGTTAATCCAAGATATAATCATTATACATTATCAACTATTGTGCTTCATTGTGATAATCATAGTTTTATGTATATTATTCATATTCGTGTTTTTCATAGACATACAAAATACATTAAAAATGATTGTCACTTTATAAGATATCATATTATTCCAGGTACAAATATGACTTATTTTTTCCTTTTAAAATTAGATTGTTGAAATTCTCATTAATGTCCATTCACGAAATTAGTTTCATACTCTTATCACCAAGTCCAGTTTGCTAATCTTCACTCATCCTGAGTTTGAAAAAGGATTTTAAAGATATTATCAAGAGTATTAAAATATTAACTATGAATCTTCCTAATTTGTAACAGCATCTTGATTTTCTTTCATTGATCTACTTTCTTCATTTGAGCATAGGATATTATATATAAATAGGAGTTCACACACAATACATGATAATGTTTCCCTTTTGATTTTTTTTCCTCAACTTCATTCATTATATTATATTTTCTTTTCTTTTTCTATCATGGAAGTTGCTAACTTGATGAATCATATTCTTATGATGAATTTCCCTTTATTTGTTGGAAAGATAACTTCATCCTAAGCCAAATGTAAATTTCATTGTAAAAAACTAAAATATTAAAAAGTCTTAGATAGTTAACTACTAAGAAAATTATACCAGTTATAATCATGAATAGAATTTTCAATAAAAAGCATTACTAAATTAGCAATAATCTATTTTTCAGTTTAAATTTTTATATGAATATTAATTATGAGACGTTTGTATCAATTTAAAAGAAATAAGAATATGCTTAATTTTAATTTTAATTGGTTATTTGTGGATCTTAATTGTGTAAAAAGAAAGTATATCCCTAGTGTCAAATTTTAGATCTACCATCAATGATTTACAAGTAACAGACGAAGGCACGATAGACAATCAAAACCCTAATTCAGATGATGTCCATCATTTCCAGGGAACTACTGCAAAAGGGAAGGCTGTAGTTTGAACAAATAATGAGTCAAGAAATTTGTAGTTTTGGCTGGCCTCTTGCTTCTTCCGGTATACGATCGAAGAACAAAGAAATCGCTTAAAGACATGAAGAAAGTGTTTGAGACTCTTCTTTTTCAAATGAATCTTTGTTCGTGTAGCAAGAGTCCACTACTTCCAAAAGAAGAGACAAGCATAACGTCCCTCTTACATTAAACAATTTTTTTTTTTGTAGTTAAGCTTAGACTTCTGAAATGACACAATGAAAAACTGTCAAGACTTCATATCCTTATGATTCCACAACAATTTGTCTTCCTTCATAACTTGTTTGGAGATAATAATAAACAAATACATGTGGATTAGAATAAAAGCTTATCGTTTGATAGAATATTGCAGACCAGATTAAGACAAAGAACAGAAACATATAATTGAGGACAGATCACGAAGTTCAAGAAATTAATTACATGTGGGCGTGAAGTTTATTGGCCGTGACATGACACTAGAGGACCAGATATTAATACCTACTTATTTTGAATCATTGCATATTGGTTAGGTTGGTTGTGCTAGATTCAGGCCCAGGTTTACACGTCTACGACCCATTCGCAGGTGGAAGTCTCCCATGTATACGTAAAGACTTACGTAAATATCTAAACCTAGCATCTATTTCATATATATAAGGTATTACTTTGTCATGAGACAGGTACGAGATTAGAACCCTGATTGAGCGTCGGAGGAGCCTGTCGGTTATTAACCCTCGGCGCACCTTGTGTTGTTTTGCAGGTACTCTCTTGTTAAAAACAACCAGTCTCATGGATCCAAACGGTAATGTTCAGCCTCACCAGAATCAGGCGAAACCACATATGTTGTTATATTTTATCTCTTTAAAATAATGAAATATATGCAAATTGATCAATATATTTCTTGTGTGTGGTATTGTTATTGTTTAAGGGAGCCATTGCACTTTTCTACATATCATTAACTTGAGATAGTGCAATTAGTAATTATTAATACTATTCTCATGTACTGATTAATAATAATAATCTACAGAATGCATCGTCGGGTGGTGATAACATATACTAAGACTGTTAGTTAAGTACTATTCATGATCTCTCTCTTTTTGTTAAAAGGAAAAGGACAAACATTTTAGGTGCTCGAAATATAATATAAAAATCTTTAACATATGCCTGAATTTTTAATTCTTTTTTTTCCCAGTGAAAATGTAATTTATGTCTATAGGCATTAAACTAACTGTAATTAAGTAGATGTCCTACGTAAACACTTGAGCATATAATGGGAAAGTGAGCATGAACTATCATTCCCACGTTACGACATGGACTCCCATATATTAATTGTTCTATTATAGCATTGCACTACCTTAATTTTGTATTTGACGAGATGCTCGCAGTATTTAATATTTATACTTGATTCATCAAATTTATTTTGAAAGTATCAGCTATTTTTAATTCTATTTGTCATTTGAAAATTATTAACTAAATTAGCTGGAGGTCGGCTTTGTTGTATAAAAGTATAGGGGCGTATTCTTATTTATTAAAATTTAAAATTAAATAAGAAATGAGATATTTATTTAGTTTTTATGTAAAAAATTATTGTATCATCATTTTTTATATATAAGGTCGACTTTATAATAAAATTATAGTGCCCTAAAACCAGGCTAAGGGTTAAAATTAAATCCCTTAATTAACGAACTGGTCTCATAAATTTTAACAATATTCATCACTTCCTTTATTATAGTGCCCTAAAACCAGGTTAAGGGTTAAAATTAAATCCCTTAATTAACGAACTGGTCTCAAAAATTTTAACAATATTCATCACTTGGTTATAAAAGGAAATGTCCATGTACGTAGTTGTGACGTTCATGACTGAAAAGTGACAATGATCCTTACTTTAAAATCAGAGAATTCCTTTTGTACCTCAGGCAAATGTCCTTTCAAAAGACTTCTGAGTTCAACCATTTGACTGGAAGACTTGGAGTTTTCTACTCAATCTCATCTCCAGGAGAGATACTCATAAATTGATTAAGTAGACTGCAATCTTTGGACGGGAATTAGGTTGAACATCCCTATCTTTGTCCACTTAAAAACTTGTTTAACTGATATGTTAATCAAAGTTATGGGACCGTCGTCGCTTGTGAAAGTAAGTTTGTTCGATGATAAGTGTTTAACAAAATAAAAGGGTATAAAATAGAGATATAGCTCTAGCTAGTCCGATCAGCAGTAACTAACACGGCAAGGAACGAGAATACTGATCCATGTTTCAGGATTTGTCTTTGTGGTTTTCAGTTTCTAATTACCGTATAGTGCACAGCAAGTGGATTTGGCTTCCTGCGTATGGAACATGCTTGTTCACACCAGCTTATTGCTTCACTCGAGTTGATGGAACATGCTTGTTCACACCAGCTTATTGCTCCACTTGAGTTGATGGCTAAATGTGAATAATATATACATATAAGTGTGTGGGTGTGTGAAAGCATATTTTGAGATTAACTAACGATAATACCCATATGTGTGAAAGCATATTTTGAGATTAACTAACAATAATTTTTCTTAGGATTAAAAACTTCTAGATTTAGTTTAATTTATTATAAATTCATGTGTGAAATTAACATGTAAAAAGAAAAGAAATAAAAAAAGAGTTGTTTATAAAGAATAAGAATTACATCTTAGATGGAGATATAATATTTTTATTATGTGTAAACTCGATATTAATAAATATTCACATATTTTAATTATGACGAATAATGATTTACATAATAATTCAAGTGATTTTAATTTAATTGTGAGTGTAGCCTAGTGACTTTGAATTAATTTTTGGTTGAAAGAAGACTGAAGATGACATAAATGAAATCTCATGTACAAAATTGATGTTAGAAACTAAAAAAAGAAGTTGAGTCAAAATAGCAAGGGCATAAAGAAAAAAAGTAATTATACCTAAAACAGGGCATAACCATTGATGGATCACTTGAAATTCTTTTAATTAATCTTCTTAAACTAGAAATAAGAATGAACAGGAATTGATCACATACTTAGTAGAGATTCTGCTTTTTACTTCTATAAAAATAAAAAATTTCTACTCCACTTATATCGAAAATTAAAAGCTTAAATTCTTAAATATAAATAATAAATTATACCATTTGACAAATTCAGTAGAATAATCCAAAAGTTTTGAACATTAAGGAAGTTTTCTGCAACCTGAACTCAATTTCAGAGGCATTGATTTGATGTTTAAGATCATTCACATTGTTCGTCCGGCTAGTGTAATCCATGTTAAAGCAAAAATTTCTCTACCCTACCTGTTCCAGGCTTGGCATTTGGCAAGGAAATGGTTAGTTCACAAATAAGGAATAGTAGCCGATTAATTACTTATTTGTTGAATAGACAAAGGCCTTGGATATATAAGTTGAAGGAAAATAAAAAGAAAAGCATTGCTGCTCGTTGATTTGGGTCGAAATCTACAGTAAGCCCATAGATAGTTCATCATTCATAAACAAGAACCTTAGCCCAGGTCTCAACAAAGTCTGCACAAAAGTCATTTATACCTTGAAAAGGTCAGCCGTCAATGTGTTGCACCTGGTCTGATTAATGCCAGTCCTACCATAGTGAAATGGTCAATCATGTTTTGCATTTGGTAAATAAAATCGACCCCTTTTTTCTATTCTTTTTAAATTGTTAAATGAATTTGGTTTATTCATTAAATGTATGCCTACTTAGGCAAATGACACAATTGGTTTAGAAATCTCTATTGTAATTGCCTCGTTATAGTTTTAGAGTCTTCTTGGCTGTTTCATTCGAACAGAAGTGGGAAGTGGGAACAGAAACAGCAAGAAATTGGAAATAAAACTGAAGGTGAAGCACTTGATGAGTATGAATTGTTCCAAGTTAAGGTATAGAGGAGGAGAATTTAGTGTTATGTATGTAATTCTTGGAACTATCACTAATGATGTTAGATGGTAACAGGATTGATTGGTAATGTAATTTGAGGTATACAATGTCCATATAACTCGATCGTTCTTTAAAGGGTCAGCTATCATACTACAAAAAGGTCCTTTTTCCATTTCCAATAATAATTTCCACCCTCCCTTTTATTTCATCTCTTTTATTTAAGATTTGTTTTAAAGATGAGCAAGTTTGCATTTGGGTTTAACTACTCAGAAATTCTTACTTTTAAAGAAATTGAAATTACACCATGTAATTCATAAGGACTCCTCATCAGTAAAAAGTTTTTAAATTTGGAAACTTTAAAGTATGTTGGAATTGTTAGGCAATAGAGTAAAATTGAAACTTAATTAAAATTACAAGAAATAAAACACACAAAGTTATGATTTTTAATTGTTATTCTCATAAAATTTGTTGTATTGTCTTTGGTATAGAATTTTTATATATTTATGGTTCCTTTCTCATGAATGAAGTGAAATTGAATTCACATATACCTGATTTTTAAATGAAATGCTAGATTAATTGTTAGATGCAAGGTACTTTGATTATCATAAAATAATGGAACCTTTTGTTTTTGTGTCCAAGTTCTTTCAATATCAATTTCATCTGTATCACTTTTTTATTGGTTGTATACCAACTATTTATTCTACTTTTGTTGTTAACATAGCAATAACTCGTTGAAGATTTGAAACCTGGCATGTAATCCTGCCAACATGCATGAACACATAAGTCGATTTGCTTTTATCATAATCACCTGGATAATTAGAGTCAACAGATCATTTGATAATAAAGTATATTCTTTTATATTGTAATGCAACATTAGATGTTCTTTTGATATATTTAGAACATCTCAATACTCTCTACTAAGATTTGATATGTAATGACTAATGGCTCCCAATGCATTTTCAATGCTTGGTTTTACACAAATCATGATGAATATTAAACGTCTCATTGCATATACATATAGTAATTGAGACATCTGACTAGATGAAAACTTGAAATTAATAAGAAGAAGAGTAGATATTCTTATAATATCTCATATTGAAGTGTATAGGGTAGATATTCTTAGATAGTCTCGTAACTAATTAGACTAAAATTTTTATATAGAAATAAGTTGAACATACCTAACCTTGTCCACTAAAGAACTGAATCAACTGTGAAGGAAAGTTTGTTTCATGATGAGTGTTTAATAAAATAAAAGGGTCGGGCACACTTTTGTTGAATCGATTGGTCGAATTATGCCTTCTTTATTATTTTATACAAGAATGTGCATTTTACCTAGATTAAAATATAACTAAATTGATTAATCTATTGCTACGAAATTGTTAGAAAAGTTTGAAGTTGTATAGGTTTATAGATAGGTGTGGACTCTGAAGAGGTAACGACATAGAACAAGAAGTCTAGTGTGTTTGGACTAAAAGCTTGGAACATTAAAGGAAGTGGAGGAAAGCAAGAAAGTTCGCAATATAGGGCTTCGATCGGTGACAACCTCTCACCCATTCCTTTCCTATCCTCGTAATTCAAAACAGAAGCGAATATGTGAAGAATACTGTGATATTTTATGTTATTGTGTAATTGTATTAGAGTTAGTTACTTAGCTTCTTAATGATTAGAGTTAGTTAATTAGCTTATTACTGCATATGTATATAAAGACCTCTGTATACTGTAGTCACAAGTAATTGAGATATTTTTTCTCTTTCCAACCTTATCTCTCTTACTTCACTCTCTTTTCTCACATCTCTTTCACACTTCTTAAAAGAATCCAGAAACTTACCATGCTCGCCAGAGAGGCTTGAATTGAATTATAATCCAATCAGTGGACAAACATGACTCGACTCGAATCAACCTGGCTTAATCAGATTGGGAATCACCCGACTCGACTCATGACCCATTGTTTTCTGTTAGTTCAAACAAACAGTGCAGCAAACTTCCCATCTACTTACCAACCATTCCCACAAGTTAGGCCCAAATTGTGATACCAGACATAATCCCTTACCAGCCTATATAACCTGACCCGATCTATTATAACCCGACTTGACCCGACCCAAGTCAATTTGAACTGACTTGAACCGAATTGACCCCATACCCTTAACCCTGTGACGACGATCATCATCTTCCTCGTCTCTGAAATTCAAAGATTTTGGTCTACTAGGGTTTTCTTTTCCCTTTTTGGTTTCTTTTTATCCATTTGCTTTAAGTTTCCAATTTGTTCTTGAATGGTTTCTGCTTGCGAGGATTCACAACGTCTTCCATGTATCTATGCTTCACAAGTACCTAGCGGACCCTTCACATATAATCACAGCACAATCAGTGAACCTAAAGGCAGATTTGACTTTCGAGGAAGAACCTGTACAAATCCTCGACCTTAGAGAACAAGTTGTGTAATAAGATCATTCATTTAGTTAAGGTGGTACTGTGAAGGAATCACGCAGTAGAGGAAGCTACATGGGAGCTTGAGTAGCAGATGTGCACATTGTATTCCCGCTTGTTTTGAACATATATGTTTATTTAAATTTCGAGGACGAAATTTGTATAAAGAGAGGTTCCCTAATCTTTCCTTTCATTTAATATGATTTTTGTGTTCGATGAATAGTATTTTTGATTGAATAGTAAATTTAAGTGAATAGTAATTTTTAGGGGGACCTAACCCCGAAATACTGAAAATTATTTGGAATAAGTATTAAAGTCCAATGATACTGAAACGGATCAAAAATAAGTCCGATTGGATGAATTTTTAGAGTTCCAAAAGTTTGAGGTTAAATGTCTTTTTTTTGAAAATAATGAGTATTAATGATTTTAAACCCAATTGATTTGTTTTTAAAACCATCCAATCGATTAATATTGACAAAAATTAGAGTCTTTATGGTCAATTTGATGGTAAGATTTTTGCGGAATATTTTCGAAGTTTAATTCGGTTAGTTGATTAATTACATTCATTAAAGGGTATTTTGGTCTTTTTATGTAATGTGAGGGCAATTTGGTCTTTTTACGTGATGAGTGGATGACTTATTAAAGATGGACAATTAGGAGAAGAAATGTGTCATTAATGGGAAGTATAAGAAGCCAAAAGTAAGACAAACCTTCTTCATTTTGAAAGATAGCTGTGAGTGTCCAAAATAAAAAATAAAGAGAGAAGCCAAAGGTGGACTTACGGCCAAAGAGAAAAGAAAAAGTTGGCAATTGATTTTCATGGGTTTTGAGTTGGATTTGAAAAAATCATGATCAAGTAAAGATTGAAGGAAAAGTACTAAGTTTTTTTAGCTTTAATTTCTAGCTTTGTGGATTTTGTATAGAATGGTTTTGGTGTAAGATCAATGGTGATTTTGACATGTAATGAAGTAGACAATAAGTTTGCAAGAATTTAAGGGTTGAAATCAAGAAATTAAACCAAAGAATCAAGCTTGAGAGAATCTATCATGGCTAGGGTTTTTAGAATGATATGATTCAAAAGTCAATTTTGGTTGAAGATGATAAGAGAGATAGCTATATTTAGTGAAATTTTGTCTTTGGTTCTCGGTTCACTTGAACCAATCCTATTATTTCAACTATAACATGGCCTATAAACTTCTAAATTGGGTGATTCTAATTGGAGATGAAACCAAGACATATAACTAAAAATCTCTAGAAGAGAGCTAGAACTAATTCTAGATGAATGATATTGATAATTGAGATTGAAATTGGTAACTTGATAGTGCCCTTGTGTTGAAACAACTTATGATATTTGGTACATGTTTTATGATTTAGAAGTTAAAATGGCATGATTTTTGATGATATGGAAACTAGAGACTTAGGAAAAACAATTTCTAAAAGACCTCAAAACCTAATTTAATTCTAGAAGACCATAAAACCCAATTTAAACACTTACTATGTGAAAATTAAGGAACATATGGAGGTATAGATTCTGGGCACGGGTTATAATCGTGACTCATCATGTATGATTGAAATATGGTAAATTAAATTGGGTGAGACTGTGTTTTGAAGAAATTGGTAAGTTAGAATGGGTAAAATACGATATTTAAATAACTTTTGAAGTTAGATTTGGAAACGGAGACCAATAGGTTAGCTTAAGGAAGTAAGCAGAAATATAATAAGCATACAGGTTATGCAATTAAATATTAATTTAAAATTTAGTTAAACCAAATTCTAGTTTTAATGTCTTATTTCCAAATCTGGAAATAAATGTCTAAGTAAAATGCATTTTTTGTAGGTAAAAGAGAGGCACTGAATGCGTGAGTGTGCATGGCAATGAGTTTACAAAATAGTGAATGTATTTTAAATTGATTTTATGAAAATGATTTCTATTCTATCGTAAAGGGAATATTGATTATGAATTTTACATGAATGATACATTACAAGTGAATATTGCTAATATAAGTTTATGTTTTAGTAATATATAAATCAAAATCTGAAAGTTAAATCTTATATGATTTGAGTTTACATTAAGATGATGTTATTAGTTAATAAAAAGGAAATCGTTTTTAGCCTATACATGTTATTATATCGGTGTATAACAGTTAACCTAATACATGTAAGCAGTGTAAAACTAGATCTATAACTATTGGTTAATCAGTTGCGGGTAAACGATGT
This sequence comes from Erythroxylum foetidum, assembly GCA_026546835.1. Lineage (NCBI taxonomy): Eukaryota > Viridiplantae > Streptophyta > Magnoliopsida > Malpighiales > Erythroxylaceae > Erythroxylum > Erythroxylum foetidum. The sequence goes on from JANZLF010000004.1 coordinate 35,075,418, forward strand.
AGAACTAGTTCCGTAACTACCAATATATAGTGGTTAACCTAGTGTCGGTAAACGATGACCCATCTCTGTAACTAGTGGTTAACTAGTTGCAGGTAAGCTATGTAGAACCAGCTTTGTAACTATCAATATATAGCGGTTATCCTAGTGCATGTTGGACCCCGAATTTTTAATGAAAATATCAAAATATAATATGAGTTTATGTATGGCTTTGAATTATGAATTGGTATATAGATGGTTGTGAAATTAGAATGTGAACTAAGTATG